>ML777394.1:580355-604654 GCA_009831015.1 Picea engelmannii | reverse complement strand
TTTGAATTCTAGATTAGTTGTTTTTATGAATGATTTATCTGTTAAACATTTCTAGAATATAACTACTTTTACAGTCTAGTTCCTTCCCGTTAGATGCGCATAAATTTGTCTCATGAGAATTAGAAGTCGATTGTTGAACACTACTGGAGAACTGCTTTCCCTTTTTCTGCATTAGTTTAAAATCTTGTTTCCAAGTAAAAGAAATAAAAGTGTGAATTACTTTCTTGCAATAAGTAGATTTCCTTTTTGCAATAGTATAGAACTTCTTCCTGCAAAAGTAAAATAGAAAGTTAGATTAGAGTAGGTAATCTAGGGTTCTTATACATTCATCAATTTAGATTTCAATTCTGTAGAACTCCAGCTGTATCAACACAACTGTGCTAGTGATAATTTTTGTTTTCTTTTTAAAACTTCCCTACTACAATTAGATTAGAGTTGCTTCCATAATCTAGCATAGAATGTGCACAATTATCTTGAAATAACAGACTTCCCTGGGTTGACAATTTATATTGAACACTTTTATTTTCTATTCAATTAGACAATTAAAAGTGCCCAACAGAGAGTACACCTCAAATGAATTTGGAAGCTTTTGTAGAGATGTCGGGATTAAGAGGGAGCTCACCACTGAAGATTTTCTAGGTCCTATCAAGCTGCCAACTAGGTCTGTATTTGACCTCAAGTTGGCTCTAAGTTTCAACTATCAATGAAGGTGTTGTTGTTGTTTTAGGACAACCAACAATTCATGAACTTCTTGCTAATTTTTTACGTTTACATTCACAATTTTAGGTGCTCTAGCATGTAGTTTTATTCACCAAGGGTTATCACATGCATACTAAAATAAATGTAACACACCTAGAGATCTTTACAGCGGAAAATAAATCAGTTCTACACTCTAACACACATGAAAATGTACACATGTATTTTTTGGTCAACATGACCCTGGATAAAACCCCCTCAGGGAAAACTAGTTTGGAATATATGTCTATATATGAGGAAAGTAGATGGTGGAACACAACAAGTAAAAAATATAGATGAACCTGATACAATAACAGCTCGATCCAAGCTGAAATACAAGTCCAAAAGAAGGAAGAGAGCCCTAGGATGGTGCACCTCTCAGAAATGCTGCCAATATCATTGAAATGAAGCCAGATGCCAAGTAGATGCTCTGATCTAGAAACCCCTCCACAATACTATGATACTGATGAGTAGCCTCCCTCTGAAACAAACCTCACTGCAAACTGAGCTCTCTAAGACCTTCCCATTGTTGATGCACCCTCCTCCTCAAGTGCTCCCTCCTCAGATGTAGAAGATCCCCATTAAATAAACTGGGCACTAAGCTTGTTGGCTCTCTCTATGCAAGGAGGCGCCCAAGATTTCCTCTCCCAATGCCTGAAACACCATCCTCTTTCTCTCTCTCAAACTCAAGGAGTGAACAAATGAGTGAATCCTCTCCTTGGCCTCTTGCGCCTTCCTTTAGGATGCATAAGGAAACCTGAAATATGGGTGGATGAGATCATCTCTTCTCATCTCTAATCAATGGTTGAGATCACTCAAAAATAATCTCACTCAAAAACCCACTTTACTTAAGTTTCCATAGTTTTCACTTTATGTCTATTAATTCACCCACTTTGTGAATTAATTGTCACTTTATGCTAAAATGACCAAATTTCACTTTTGACTTAAATCTCCTAAGTCAAAGTGAAATTAGACACAAAGTACATAGTACAAGGTAAAAAGTACTTCCCTCATGTGTTTAGAAGCTCACAAACACAAGAGAACCACTTTCCAAGATACCCAAATCTCAACAACCACTCCATATAATGCTCAACAAAATGGTGTAGCAAAAAGATAGAATAGAACAATTATGGAAGCAATAAAGACTATGATTCAGGATCAAGATATTCCAATGCACTTATGGGTTGAAGCAACAAGAAAAATAGTTTATGTCCAAAACAGATTATTCCATAGTGCACTTGAATTGAAAACCCCTGAAGAAATGTTCATCGGAAAGAAGCCAAAAGTAAGCCATCTAAAAATATTTGGTTGTCCAATGTTTGTACACATTTCGAAATAAAAGAGATCTAAGTTGGATCCTTCAAGAAAAGAAATGAATATTTGTTGGATATCGTGAGGTCTCTAAGGCCTTCAAAATATACATACCAGGTTACCATCATATTGAGATCAACAAAGATGTAACCTTTTGATGAAGATGCAACACTCAAGAGATCAAGGAAATGCCATCTTGAAGAAGTATATGAAGAAGAACCTGTAGCTCCCAGAGATGCAGAACCCATGACTGAAGTTACAATTAACCCTGATGATGAGATTCCAGAAGATCATAATATGATAGAATCTCAAGAATCTCCCCGTATGACGATATCTCACAAGAGAAATTCAACTTGGGCGAGAGAACTTATTCAAGATGCAGAGAAGTATGGTGCCCCAAAATGAACCATGAGACAAAGCAAGAAACCTAAGCCATTCTCTAGTTATATGGCCTTGATGTGTGATCCCATAGAAAATGAACCTACTTGCTTTGAAGAAGCCATTCAGAAGAAACAATGGGTGGATGCTGTGACAGAAGAATACTAGTCCATTATAAAGATTGATGTATGAGAAGTAGGTCCTAGACCTAAGAACAAAGATGTGGTATCTTCCAAGTGGATATACAAGATAAAACATGCAACAAACAAAAGTATTGAAAAACATAAAACAAGATTTGTGGCTCGTGTTTTTTCTCAAAAGGAAGGTATTGATTATGAAAAGGCATTTACTCTTGTAGCCAGATACACTTCTATCAGAACCATCATGTCTCTTGCAACCAAATTGAAGTGGAAGTTACACCAGATGGATATGAAAACAACCTTCTTAAATGGTGTTATTGAAGAAGAAGTTTATATAGAACAACCACGAGGGTTTGAAGTTCAAGATATAAAGACTCATGTCTGTAGGTTGAAGAAAGCTCTGTACGGGCTGAAGCAAGCTCCTAGAGCTTGGTATGACATAATTGATATTTTCCTGATGAGCTTGGGCTTTACCAAGAGTAAAGTTAATTCTAATCTTTACTTCAAGGTTATGAATGATGAGCCAGTTATATTGCTACTATCTGTAGATGATTTATTCTTTATAGGAGAAGAAAAGCTCATCACAGATTATAAGAATAAGCTCGTTGCCGAGTTTGAGATGAAAGACCTAGGCCCGATGCATTATTTATTAGGTCTTGAAGTTTGACAGAGCCCAAAGAAGATCTTCCTTAACCAAGGGAAGTATGCAGTTGAAATACTGAAGAGATTTGACATGTTGGAATGTAAAGCCATGAACACACCCATGGAAACGAATTTGAAGCTCCTAGTCTATACTTCGTCAAAATTGGTTTATGCTACTTTATACAGACATATTATCGGTTCATTGATATATCTGATGAATACCAGGCCAGATATATGCTTTGTTGTAAGCACCTTGAGTTAGTATCTAGTAGAGCCCAGACATGTTCATCTTGTAGATGCAAAGCATGTGATGAGATACCTTAAGGGTATGTTGGATTATGGTCTTTGTTATATTGGAGATCATGACTTCAGATTGCATGGTTATATTGATTCTGACTGGGATGGAAGTGCTTCTGATGGAAAGATCACTTCAGGATGTTGTTTCAGTTTGAGGTCAACCATGACTTCATGGCAAAGAAGGAAGCAATCCAATATTGCTCTCAACATGACATAAGAGGAATATATTGCAACATGTCCCGCTAGTTGTGAATCCATATGGCTTCGGAAGTTGTTGATAGGTCTATTTGATCTGGACATGGAAACCACTGTGATTCTATGTGATAACTAAAGTTGCATAAAGATGACAGAGAATGCAATGTTCGATGATAAGTCGAAGCACATAGAGATTTGGTATCACTACATTCCTGATATGGTGCAGAGGGGAGATGTAAAGCCCCAATATGTTGGCATAGATGAGAAATTTGCATATGTTTAGACCACGCCTCTATCTCATGTGAAGTTTGAGTACTTTCGAAACAAGATTGGTGTTGTTCGAAAGGACCTCCCTAGAAAGGGGGAGTGATGTTGATGATACTATAGTATCTTGACCAACAATCGGTAGCTCCGTTATGATTTTATATCCTAGGGGATTGATCATCCTTGGGCAGATCCTGAAGGTCTGGTAAGGACGTTCTGTTAGATTACCTGTGCATGTATATGCCAACTGTGGTCAGTAGTGGTAGCTCCGTTAGGATTTTATATCCTAGGGAATCTTATGATTTCTGGTCAGATCCTGAAGGTTCGGTAAGGATGATCTATCAAAGTACCACGTGGTATCTTGTTATGATTTTATATCCTAGGGAATTTTATGATTCTTGGGAAGATCTCGAAGGTCCGGTAAGGATGGTTTGTCAGAGTACCAAAAAATGTTGTTGTTGCACCTGTCTCATTCTGTTTCCATATGATGATGATGTTGTTGTTGTCTCAGCCTCGTGCTGATGATGTTGTTGTTTCAGCCTCATGTTGTCGATGATGTTGTACCAACCTCGTGATGTCGATGTTGTATATGCCTTGTGTTGTTGATGATGTTGTACCATACTCATGTTGGTGATATTGTTGTTCTAGCTTCATGCTATTGATGTTGATGTTTCAGCTTCATGTTGTTGATGATGATGCTACTCCAACTCCATGTTGTGGATGATGATATTGATGATGAGAAAAAAAAAATTCCGATGATTTGTAGATGTGCCAGTCAGTGTTCCAGACGTTGATGATGATGTTGCCCTCTCTCTCTCCTAATTATGTTTTATTGGGTTATGTCAATAGAATACCCTTCTCGTTAAGGGGGAGTGTTGAGACATTGTAACTTCGAAGAATATTCTAATTATATTTGAGTTATTCTCTTATAGATCAAATCCCCTTTTGTGGATTGATCATGTTGGGTCTTGTATAAGACCAAATCCCCTTTTGTGGATTGGTCAGTACTTGTAAAGTCGGCCCCTATGGTTTATAAAGTGGTTTTAACCACTCTTGGAATAAGTTGGGCCTACTAAGTGAAGAGACATAACCCTAATGCCTCCTCAACTAGTATTTATAAGTGAGGATGATGCCTCACTTGTTCATTCACTCACTCACTCATCTAGTGTGCATCTTTTGAAGGAAGTTGCAGTTGCAGTTGTAGGAGGAAGGAGAAGAGATGCGCATGCTCAGTCCTAGTTTATTCTTGGTGTTTTGGTCTTAGTCTTGGAATTGTATTGACAATCTATTATTGAGGAGGTTTTTTTGGGTTTTCTCCCCATAAGAGTTTCCCAAGATAAAATGTTGTGTACCTTGTGATTGTGTTTCTTTCAATGGTCCTCTTTATGCTATTGTTTTGGAAATGCATTGAATGCTCTAGTAAATTGAAAATAACCTAATAAAAACATTAATCTTAACAATTGTTTGGGTATATTTTTCTATTTCCATTGGAAGATATTGTAATATTTTATGTGGGTATCACTATTGCATTTGCAGTATATCTTGAGTTTGTATGCGCTGCAAAAGATGTTATATTGTAGATCTGGGTTTTGTAAGAAAAGATCTATGAGAATCTCAGTTGTATGAATGGGTTGTGCCATTACTACTAATACAATGATTTGATTTGGGGCCTAAAAAATTGTTTACGAGGTTATATTTCTTGTTATGAATGGATCTGTAATGTTGTTGCATATCTGCTTATTCTTTTCCCTTTCTAATGTTATCTGAATGGTATCACTGTTAGAATATGAATGAATGTGCTCCTTTTACCATTGACAATATCACTATTATCACCCAACCATAGGCCGAAGCCACCCTCCGAGCACCTTGACCTTGACAGACAGAAGAATCCTGATAGCAATCTAATAGCCAAGTAAGGCTAATGCACCAAGAAAGAAGTAACCAAAGTTGATCAGAGAGTCCAACCCAAAACTGGCGCAACACCTTCCCCAGGACTTGCACACAAATCTGCTAGACTGCAGTGTGCAGAAGTAGCTCTCTGTGATTCTGAGAAGTGTGTCAAATGAGAGACTGGCGCCCTGTATTTATAGTATTCCTGGTAGACTTGCCTGGGCCGACTTTTCATTCTGGGTACTAATTAATTCATATTAATTATCTCTCTTCAACCGACATCTCTTATAGGGTTACGTTCATTTCTTTTCTTCTTCCGGAACATTCTAATCTTGTCAAATGTCACAATAGAGGTTCATACCTCCCGAAGCTACCATAATATCAACACTCCCTCTTAGCTAGGGAGGTATGGTCTTGAGCACAAACAAACCATTCAATTTGTAGCATCACGAGCTCTGTCATTATTATCCAACTGGATAATCTCCATGACAACAAGTACAATATCAATTGATAGAACACAACTGTGTTTATCCATGGTAGTACACAACTACTCAAATTGTGACACATAGTCACAAATAATGGAACATATCCACCACAATAGTATATCTCTATTGTCTGGAGACAAACAGTCTCCATAAAAATCATCTGATATCAACCTACATAGAAAATATTGTTATGATATAAACAGAATCATCTAGGCCATTCTTTCACTCACCTATGTGAGATCTGAAAGAGTATCTTCCCTTAGAGTAGAACATCAATGATGAGCTATCTGGACTATTCTTCTCAAGCAAGGAAGAATGGTTGTTCTGATTTCTGAGCTTGGACCATTCCTCACCCTGGGCCATTCCTCCGACACTAAACAAAGTGTAACCTGGAGAGAATGAATCTGCCCTAAGGAATGCCTGTCCCTGATTGCTGAGCCTGGACCGTTCCCCACCCTGGGCCATTCCTCTGGCATTAAACAAAGTGCAACGTGGAGAGAATGAATCCGCCCTAAGGAATGAATGTCCAGACCATTTCCCATGTTAACCACAAGAGGAAATAACTGTCCTGCACCAACCTCCAAAACAAACCATTCCTCATGTTGACCACAATGAGAAATCATTGTCCGGCGAGGCAGGCCAATGTTCTTGAGTAACCCTCAAGAAAAGAGACTGCCCTAGACCACTCCCCATGTTAACCACAATGGAAAGTCGCTGTCTGTGGTACATCAACAATTTGGACCATTTTTCGAATTGGAAAATGTCTGTCCATCAGAAATCTCAATCCACTTTTCGAACTGGAAAGAATTTGTCCAAGCTGGACTATTTTTCAAACTTGAAAATGACTATTCTTAATTCAATAATATTCCAGTGCTCCCTCCCAACCTGGTGAGTCATTTATTCTCTTTCAACTAAGGGAGTTATTTCCACGATCCCCATTTTGTCTCGGAAATATGCAAACAAATTTCTGGACAGAGGCTTTGTCAGGATATCTGCTATCTGCTCATCTGTGGGGATATACTGGAGCTTTACTTCTCCTTTCTGGACTTTATCTCAAATAAAGTAGTATTTGATCTCAATATGTTTCGACCTTTCATGAAACACTGGGCGTTCTGATAGTCTTATACAACTCTGATTATCATAATGTATTATGGTCGAATATGGAATTTGATCAAATAAATCAGAGATTAGCTTCCTCAACCATATTTCTGCTATGCATGCTTCACATGATGTGATATATTCTTCTTCTATTGTGCTGAGTGCGAAAAACTTCTGTTTCCTGCTTCCCCGAGATATCACAGTGGAGCCCAAGCTGAAACACATTCATGAAGTACTCTTTCTGTCTTCTGCAATTCCTACCCAATCTAAATCTGTAAATCCATGAAGCTGTATATCACTGGATGCGGTATATCTTAAGCCATAGTTTATTGTCCCACAAATATATCTTAGGACATGCTTTGCAGTTATCCAATGCTCATGTGTAGGTTCCACCTAAAATTGGCTTAGTGTATTCACAGAAAGCAAATGTCTGGTTGAGTATTTACCAAATACATCAATGACCCAATTAATTGTCGATATAGTGATGGATCTACTGGATCGGAATCTGGATCTTTTAATTTTCTTATATATGTAGTCATAGGAGTGTCCATGGATTTGAAATCCATCATTCCAAACTTCTAAAGAATCTTTATTGCGTACTTTCCTTGTCCAAGGAATACTTCACCACGCTTCTGCCATACTTCTAGTCCCAAGTAATAATGTAAGAGACCTAGATCTTTCATATCAAATTCAGAAGCTAGTTCCGTTTTGCACTGGATGATGAGAGACTCTTCACCTGTTATGAATAGATCGTTAACATATAGTAGTAGAATTACAGGTGCATTGTCCACGACTTTGTAGTAAAGGTTTGGATCTGCATGAATTTTGGAGAAACCAAGTCTCGTTAGATAGCTATCCATTATGTCATACCAAGCCCTTGGAGCTTGCTTGAGTCCATATAAGGCTTTCTTTAATTTGCACACGTGAGTGTCTTTGGAATGTACTTCAAACTCTTTAGGTTGTTCAATATATACTTCTTCTTTGATTGCTCCATTGAGGAAAACTGTCTTTACATCCATCTGATGTAAGTTCCATCCCATGGAAGCGGAAAGAGATATGATAGCACTAATGTAAGTATATCTAACAACCGGAGAAAAAGTTTCGTCATAATCTTCTCTCTCCTTCTGGGAGAACCCTCTAGCTACAAATGTTTCTTTATATTTATCAACGCTTTCATCTGCTGCATGTTTGATCTTATATACCCACTTTGAAGTTACCACTGATTTTTCTTTAGGTCTAGGTATAATTTCCCATACATCATTTTTCATAATGGATTGGTGTTCTTCCGTCATAGCTTCTTTCCATTGTTTCTTTTGAACTGCTTCTTCAAATGTGGTAGGTTCTTCATCTAGAAGCTTCATCATATATGCTGCATAACTTGAGAATCTTTTAGGCTTCTTACTTTTTCTGAATGTTCCTTCTAGAACCTTGAGTCTTTTTGTGTCTTGTAAGGTAGCTTCAAGCCAAGTTGGTCGTTTTTTTGGTGTTAGGTACAATGTCTGAATCAATGGTCTCACATGGTTGCATAGGATGATCAAGTTGTTCCTTTTCATCATTTTGGTTTTCTGTGCTTTCTTCAATAGGTTCTTCATTCTCTTCTTCTTCTATAGTTTCTTCTATGGATTTCTTGAAAGCTATCTTTTCGTTGAATGCCACGTCTCTGATGACTTTGATTTTATGTTGTTCCGGAATATAGATTCTATAATCCTTGGATGAATTACTATATCCCACAGATATCCCCTTTTTTCCCGAGGGTTCTAGTTTATTCTTTTTGTCCTTGGGAATGTGAGAGTAAATAAGACATCCAAATATTCTTAGGTTTTCCACATTAGTTCTTACCTGAGAAGGCTTCTTCTGGAGTCATGTCCTTCAATATGTGATGAGGACTTTTGTTTTGCACATATATTGTTGTCATGGCTGCTTCTCCCCATAAGAACATGGATAAACCTTGATCATTTAGTAGTGATTTTATTGTTTCTTCGATAGATATGTTCTTTCTTTCTACTACACCATTTTGTTGAGGATTATGAGGAACAGTCAGCGCCCTCCTAATCCTTGCCAATTTGCAGAATGCAACGAATTCCTTCGAGGTGTATTCTCGTCCATTATCTGTTCTTAATGTCTTGATCTTCTTATTTGTGAGGTTTTCTATCTCTGCTTTGAATTCTTGAAACTTGTTGAATACTTCATCTTTTGTCTTCAATAGATATAAGCAAGTCTTTCTTGAATAATCATCTATGAAGATTACGTAGTAAAGATATGCTCCTAGAGATTTGACTGGCATCAGACTTCAAACATTTGAGTGTATTAGATCTATAATCTTCTTAGATCTGTTGTTTCTGTTTGGGAATGGTTTCTTTATATTCTTCCCAAGAGCACATCCTTCGCAAATTACTTCATGTGTAGACTGCAATTTTGGTATTCCTTAAACCATCCTTTTGAGAAAAGGTAATGCTTGATAATTAATATGTTTGTACCTTCTATGTCAGAGTTCATTGGGATTGACTTCGTCATGTACGAGGGCTTCTTCATTTTGTTCTAGTAGTCTATATAGATTTCCTTCACGACTTCCAATAGCCCTAGCATTCTCTATGCTGGAGTCTTTATGCCAAGATAACACTTTTCCATCTACGAAAGCTATTCTATTTCCTTTGTCTTCTAGACAAGATATGGATACAAGATTCTTTTCTAAACTAGGTACATATAAAACATTGATTAAATGAAAATTGTTCCCTGTTTTCAACTTGACGGAGGCTTGTCCAAATCCTTCGACTGGGTAAGTGCTTTTGTCTCCAAGCTCTATCTTGTACCATGTCTTCTTCTCATTTAGATTTGAGAGTCTAGCTTGATCTCCTGTCATGTTCCTAGAAGCTCCATTATCGATTATCCACATGTCATCTTCAATCATTCCAATGAGTGCTGAGTAGTGTAGAAGACAGATCTTTTCACTCATGTCTTTGGTTGACTAGTAGTTGGTCATGCCTTGATCCAAAACTTCAACTCTGACGTTTCTGTCTTCTGAGAGAGCCAAAAGGTGTGCTGAACTAGGGCGCATTTGAATATCTTCTCCTTGAGTGAGATGCTCCATCACAAGGTGTCAGATCTGTGATTTAGGGTTTTTGCAACTGCTCTTGCTAGTAACCCTAGCAGCAATGTCTTGGAAGTTTCTCCTGCTAGTAACCCTAATGGAAATTCCTCAGTCAGCTCAATATCTTAATGGCTATGCTTCCTTCCAGCGGTTAGACTGAATGAAGGAGGTGTGGGCCCATAACTTGTTAGGATATGAATGAATGTGCTTGTCTTACCATTGACAATATCACTATTGTCACCCAACCATAGGTCGAAGCCACCCTCTGAGCACCTTGACCTTGATAGAGAGAATAATCTTGGTAGCAATCCAATAGCCAAGCAAGGGTAATGCACCAAGCAAGATGTAACCAAAGTTGATTAGAGAGTCCAACCCAAAACTGGCGCAACACCTTCCCCAGGACTTGCGCACAAAACTGCTAGACTACAGTGCGCAAAAGTAGCTCTCTGCGATTATGATAAGTGTGTCAAATGAAAGACTGGTGCCCTGTATTTATAGTATTCCTGTCAGACTTGCTTGGGCCGACTTCTCATCTTGGGTACTAATTAATTCATATTAATTATCTTTCTTCAGCCGACATCTCTTCTAGGGTTACGTTCATTTCTTTTCTTCTTCCGGAACATTCTAATGTTGTTAAAGGTCACAATAGAGGTTCATACCTCCCGAATCTACCATAATATCAAAAATCACAACTTAAACTTAATAGATAACTTATGGATCTGAATAATATAAGTAGATATGATGTTGCATTCTCCATAATGTTGATGTTTTGGGAAACATCGGGCATACATTCTCCTCATATTGGTTATGTGACTTGGCTAACGAGAATGGCCTAGGCATAGTTTTTATCCTTGATCATATGACTTGACAAGGATCGACAAAGACTCGAGGCACATATGTATCAGGAAGACATTCTTCTCAGATGGCCATGTGACTTGGCTAAGGAGAATGGTCCAGGGTTGTAACATCCCCAACATCCAATTGGGCTATGCTACATAATTTTCTTTTGAACTGTATACAAAATTAAAACATATACACACAGAAACACTTGCATAACTTTATATATAAAAATTGAAACCGACAAATACATTCTACAAATGCACAGATTCATACATAATAATAATAAAAATACACATGCAACACACACAGGAAAACCCATAAAAATAAACGCATAAATAATAATGCATCATATAATTTAATACACAATTGACACTTATCTTGGTAAAAATATCACCAACTCTGTGCAAACCTTCCACAAACCTCCCAGCCTTAGACCATGTTGCTCATCACTCTCAGTAGTGGGTCACTCACGATCTGGGACTAAACTCCACCCGGTTAAAATGATTCCTAACCAGGCTGATGTATCTCAGACAACAGGAAAAAGTCCGTCACAGGTGCCAACTCAAACTAACATCCTACAGTCCCCGATTCCCCAGATGCGTGTCCCACCTCAAGAAATGTGCCCTTCTCTACTCAATAATCCTTCGGCTGCACCCCTCCTTTTTGAGGCTTCAACAACATGCCGGACATGAAGTCTCAAAGTCTTGTAGCTGTAGTTTGGAACCTTCGGGAAATCAATTCCCAAGATTTTTCTCACATAGAGAGAATTTCTCACGGGCATGACAATCCGCCTCTTCAATATCCCATGGGCTTGAAAACCCACTTCTTCAGTCCAGTTCCTAAGCTGACCAGGTACAAATACATGTACAGGTACGGGTACTGATACATATACAGGTACAAGTGAGAGTACATTTACAAGTACATGAAGGTACGGAAGACAACTGCATGAGTGAGTGAATGATGATGGAAATCCATGGAAAATGAACTAAGTCCAAATTATATGTATGCCTTTTCATGTTGAGAACTACTTTGGCTCACTTGTCACCATCCTTAGAACTTAGGATAAAATAATTATCCATACTTTATACTTTAAGGAATATTAATATAATATTCCTTTTTGACTTAAGTACCCTAGCTTAGCCTCTTATCCTTAACTTTTAGCCCCCTCCCTTCCCTAACTAGTGGTGTTTAGTCCCCCATACTCTTTTATCGTGGTCGGTCTACATGCAATGATATATTATATTAATGATAAGACATATACAAAAGTAGGCTCACTAGCCTTTAGCATATAGGCTCTCCGGCCTAATTCAACACATAAGCCTCTAACTTATAATAACTGGCTCACCAACCTATAAAGAAAAACATATACACAAAAGGCTCTCTAGACTCAAAATCGCGCGCACTTAAGTTTGTTGCGTGCGGTATCCTGGAATGTGCACACTTCATCATTTTAGTGCACAGTACATGTGTGCACTATACCATGGAATGTGCATGCAAAAAAATGATATCAAACAACTCACTAGCTTAAGTACATTTGCATTTACATTTACAGTTGGGGTTTGGCCTAGGGGTATTACATTCCCCTCCCCTTATTTATGCACTATCCTTAGTAATATATATACATATTTACAACCAAAATTTAAAAAATCTTAAAAAATATGCGGGTATCTTGCTCGCATAGCATCTTCATGCTCCCAAGTTGCGTCCTCAGGACCGTACCAGGTCCATTGGACCTTTACAAGCTCTATGGCTTGATTCCAGAGCTGTTTGATTTTCCGGTTCAGAATGCGTACCAGATGTACTTGGAAAGCACCTTCTTGCTCCACCTGAATCACATTCAACCAATAACATGATTAGCATCAGGTATATATTTCTTAAGCAATGATACATGAAATACATTATGAATGGTCATTGATGTATTCAAGGAAAGCATGTATGCTATAGGCTCAATACTCTCTAGGATTTCAAACGACCTACAATAGCGAGCTGCCAACTTTGAACAATTTCCCAACTTCAGGGAACTTCTGTTGGCCTTCATTTTCAAGAATATATGGTCCCCTACTTTAAATTCCATGGGCATTCTTCCCTTATCAACATAGTTTTTCTTCTTGTTTTGGGCAACCTTTAAATTCTGTTTTATTTTCAACATTTTCTCTTCCATTTTCATGAGTAATTCTGGACTAACTACTGCTCTATCTGCTGTGTTGTCCCAACTTACCGATGTGTTGCACTTTCTTCCATAAAGTGCTTCAAATGGGCTCTTATTTAGAGATGCTTGGTACCCATTGTTATAAGAAAACTCTACTAAGTGTAGGTATTCTTCCCATTTTGATGGTTTATCCATCACGTACATCCTCAACATATCCTCAATCACTTGATTCACCCTATCTATTTTTCCATCTGATCCTGTATGATAAGCTGTACTAAAATTCAAATTTGTTCCAAATCCCTTAAATAATCATTTCCGAAAATTTGATGTAACTTTTCTATCTCTGTCAGACACAATTGTATTGGGTGTATCATGTAATCGAGCAATTTATCTCATATAAACAACAACAATGTTGGTTTCCTTGTGAGTGAGATTTACTAGAGTAAAATGGGCAGCTTTAGTAAGCTTATCCACCACTACCATAATAGAATCATGCTGCTTGTTTTTTCTGGGAAGTTTGGTGATGAAATCCATTGTTACAACTTCCCATTTCCATTCAGGAATGAGTAATGGATGTAGCAAACCAGTTGGGTGTGTATGCTCAACCTTTACCTTTTGACACTCCAAACATTTGGAAATAAAATCAACAACTTCTTTTTTCATGTCTGACCAATAATATTGGCTCTTGACAGTTGCAATAGTTTTCTGATAACCTGGGTGCCCAACATAAGACACATTATGCATTAATCTCAATATCATATTTTTTGATTCTTAGGAATTTGGTACATAGATTATGTCCCTGTACATGATAATTTTATCATTTTCTAGCTTATAGTCTTCAATTTTCTGCTGCAAAATACCTTGCTGTAATTTTGTTATTATTTCCATGTATTGCAAATCTGATTTTGCAACCTCTATGATTCTTTGTTTAAAACCTGATTGGTACATGCTTATGGTTGTAGCATGCAACTCATGCACCCTTCTACTGAGTGCATCAATCACCTTGTTCTCTTTCCCTTTGATATGCTTTATATCAAAGTCATATTCACTGAGAAATTCTAACCACCTTCTTTGCCTAGCATTTAGAGTTGGATGATCAAATAAATATTTCCTATCATTATGGTTTTTCCTTAGCTCGAACATTTTTCCTCATGAGGTAGTGCCTCCACTTCCTCAAGGCATGCACTATGTCTTCCAATTCCAAATCATGACTGGCATATTGCCTTTCATGCTCCTTCAACTTCCTAGATTCATAACATACAACAAACCCATTTTGACTGAGGACTCCATCAAGTCCTTCTTTACATTCATATTTGCATATAATGAAGTCGTTATTTAGATCTACAAGCCTTAAAATTGGAGCACTGGTTAATAATTGCTTCAAGTGTTGGAAACTCTTTTCACAATCCAATGTCCACTGAAACTTCACACCCTTCTTTTGCAAGGAAGTGATTGGGTGTGCAATCTTTGAGAATCCTTCAATAAGTCTCTTATAGTAGCATGCAAGGCCCATGAATGATCTGACGTTTGTCACGTTCTTTGGCGTTGACCATCTTCTAATGGCTTCTATCTTCTCAGGATCCACTGCCATCCATTCCTCTGAAATGATATGTCCCAAATGATGAATTCACTTCTGATAAAATGAACACTTGCTCAATTTGGCATACAACTTATGCTCCCTTAATACTTGTAATACGATCCTCAAGTGTTGTTCATTCTCTTTCTCCGACTTAAGAATATATAAGAATGTCATCTAAAAATACAATGACAAACTTATCTAAGTATTTTATGAAAATACCATTCGTTGAACACACGAAGACAACTGGTGCATTTGATAATCCAAACGACACCATTGTGAACTCATATTGACCATACCCTGTTTTGAAAGTAGACTTGTTGATGTCTTTTTCTTTAATTCTTACCTGATGATAACCTGATCTAAGATCAATCTTGGAGAATATTTTTTCATCTTTCAACTGATCAAAGAGGTCATCGATCCTTGGCAAATGATACTTATTCTTAACAGTTACTTTGTTCAACTGCCTAAAGTCAATGCAAAGTCTCAATTTTTCATCCTTCTTCAGAAATAAGACTGGGGCACTCCAAGGTGACACACTTGGGCATATATACCCCTTCTTCAGGAGTTCTTCAAGTTGCATTTACAACTTCTTCAATTATGGTGTATTCATCCTGTAGGGAGTCTTGGATACTGGAGCTGCTACATGCATCAAATATATGGAGAAATCAATGTCTCTTTTAGGGGGTAATCTTGGTATTTTCTTAAATACATCTTCAAAATCTTTTAGCACTGCATAATATTCAATATTTGACACCTTATCTTTAGGTGTTTCTTCCATATGAGATGCAAATATTTGACATCCTTTTTTGTAACATTTCTTCAGTTGCAATGCTGAAATTTCTCTGACAATTACTGCCCTGGGAATTCCCTGTACTATCCTTAGGTTCCCTTCCTCATCCAAGGAAGTCATGACAGTCTAGGATAACATGATGCTGGTCCAACCAATCCATCCTAATTAGTCATTCATATGAACCCAAAGGCAAGATGTTCAAATCTTCCTTGGTGTTCAGTCCATTCATGTCCATAGGACATGACTTAACCCTCTCATTAACTTTTCTTTTAGTTCTGGTAGCTAGCTGCACCAACCAAGATTTTCCATGCTTGCTTCTTGGCAAATGCAAACTTTCCACTATCTTTGGATCTATATAAGTATGACTAGCTCCTGAATCAATTAAAATAACAATGGTTTGGTTGTTGATCATACCTTCCACTTCAATCATATGTGGTTGATACTCTGTTTGCTTGTTGTCCAAGGCTACATAGATCCTTGGTATATTTTTGCCTATGTCCTCCACTGTTTCATCTTGCTATACATTGTGAACAATCCTCACTTTTTCACCTTTGTGAGGACAATCTCTATACATATGATATCTTTTACAGCCCTAACACTGAATATGTGGTTTCCTTGGCTTTTGCCCCCATGTCTCCATCATTCTGGGTTCTCTGGAAGTTGGCTATCTCTGAGGACTATTTCTAAAGAATGGTATCTTAGTCCCCTTCTTCCTCTGATCCATCTTGAATTTCTTCTTGTCTTCCCATGATTTTTGGAAATTTGGCCTTGATTTTTGCTGATCATGTAGCCATTTAAATCGCCTTATGGTATCCTCCAATGTTTCAGGATCATCATATTGTATTTTGTCACTGATGAATGATGGAAATCCTCTCAAATATCTCTGAATATTAACTCTCATCCTTGATGAAAGAAACATACTTCAACAGTTTTAAAAACCTTCTTTCAGATTCATCTATGGTCATACTCTCAAGATTGATTTCAAAGAACTCTTTCATTTTCTTATCATAATATCTCTTAGTTAAGTATATTTTTTCAATATACTTCTTGAATTCCTTCCAAGTAACTCTTTAATGTGCTGCAATTGCACAATCTGATCCCACCACATGGATGCCTTTCCCTTGAGTTGATAAATGAAAATTCTTCCTTCTGCATGAGAAGAATAATTATGCAATTGAAAATACTTTCTCATGCCCAACAACCATGTCTCTGCTTCTTCATCCTTCTTGTGCTCACCATTGAATGTAGGAGGTTTGACTTTGTTCATTTGTCCTTGTAGATCATCCACCCCAAACCTCTTATGCTTCCTGACAGGGGATGGACTTGAGATGCTGTGTGCTCTTCTATTGGAATGCCTAGGGGAGTGATGGTGATGTCTGCTAACACTTCTTGTTTTTCTTTTCTCATCAGAAGACCTGTGATTTCCTGATTTGTTTGAACAACTCTCTTTATCCAATTTCTTTTATATTATGTTCAAGCTCTGCATTAACTTCATGTTGAAGTCCTCCTGTTGCTCCTTGGCTCTCATATCCCTTTTATTATCAGCTTTATGGATTTGGACATCCTTCTGTAAGTTTTTGATGATCTGTACAATATTCATGTTTTCATCCCTTCATTCTCCATGTGCATTGGAGTTAGTTCCTTAAATGCCCATATGGACATCCATCCTCCGATCTCATCTTCCTAGATGTAAACCCCCTATGCATCTTCCATTCCTCTACACTTTGTGCTGATCCTGATCTGATCTAGTTGTTGGTAATTCTGTAAAATGTGCAGCCAACAAAACTTTATCACGTTAACAGTTTTAACAATTTCATGAAAATATGAACCATTCCAGTTCAATAATGCATCAAAATTCTTTCTTCTAATTTCTTGAAAGTTGAATTCCCAGATCAATTTTCTGGGTGAATAATTATATTCTATTGTCCTCTACTCCTCTTCCTTGATCTTTATTTGTTGCTCATGTTGAAACATCCTGTAAAAATTGCCTGTAACTTCCCATACAAATTTCCTCTCTTTTTCCAAGTAAATTTTACTCACACTCATCCCCAAACTGATTGTACTCAGACCCATGCTCCCAATAAATATGGGATGTGACTTCTCACACCTACCCTCTTACATGAGTTTAATGATTGGACTCTCATACACTCAACAATAAAATAGAAGGTTGTCTCCAATGATAGTAAAATTCAGAAATTTGGGTTTGGATTAATACCCATAAATAATTTTTCCCTTGGACCCCTCTTAGACACTTCATTATCTTTTGGAAAAATCACCCCCCATATCTATCCATATCTCCCAACAGTTGGCATAACAGTTTATTTATTAAAAATCAGAAAATAAAATTTGCATATTACATCGCTTGGCCATAGGCACACATTATATCTACATTATGCATTAATTAAACTGGGGATTATAATGAGGATGTCACAACCCAAGACTGGAATTTTTATGGTAAACATGTTGATTGATTTTTTTATATCTGTAATGTTATTTGACATACTTTATTTGGTACAAAAATATTTTTGACACTAACGTGATCTGTATACAATAACATCATAGATATTGTAACAAAAGGGTATCATGGATGTAAATGTTGTGGACCTTTTATAAAGGCTAGGTTGTCCAACCACCTCCGAAAGCCAATGTATGACTGCTCGAGGGTATTCCTTCCAAAAGAGAACCCTTATAGAAGAGTTGCATCTTCTTTCAATGGTAAACCAAAGATAACTTAGAGACCTGAAATAATGACATTGACATATTGGATTATGGAATATGACAAAGAGAAGGAGAAGGAAATGGAATAATTGTTTGATTCAAAAGGGGAATGTATGTTTGATGATCCTAAATTTTTTAACACCTAGGTTGAGAAAATACCCATTGGGATGAAAATGAAATATGTATTTTATGATATTTCATAGTAGGAGAATCTTAAGATTTCCCACTTACTAGATCCCATGCATATACTAAAAATGTTTCATTTTCTTTATGGAGGCACATATCATCAAATAAAAGTGACAAATTCACTATTAGGAGAGAAATTATTTATTCGAATACTAAAAAAGAGACATTGGCAAAGAAAAGAAAGTAGAGGAGTGTCTGATTACCCTTGATCTTCTAAAGAAGGTGACATCCCATGGATTTTGAAGAAAAATGATTTTTCTATGGAGAAGGATGTTATATTGGGTGTGAAGGAACCTTTTTTTGTATGGGTCTACTCTACGACATTGCTTCATTGTAGAAGGAAAATTTTCGTGGTTGAAATTAGATGAGCATCTGAACCTTCTAAGGGTATGTATGTTGAATACAATATTCTTCTTCGATAGTGTCGGTAAAAATATACTACGCACTCACAATTTTATGGAAATTAACGATGTGTGTCTATTTTGCAGTGTCATTATCCTTTTCTCGTGTGTGGTTGTGTGAACCCTGACTTTCCCCAAGACCTGCAATGTGCCATATCGAAATTAGGTTCATATGGCTAACATGAATACACAATGGCGTCAAGAGATAGATGACATTGTTTATATGTTTGAGAAGGAACTTCCCACAAGTTTTATTGATTTTCAAGTCCATATTGTAATTCACCTACTTGATGAGGTTGAATTAGCTCAGTTACGCTCATGTCATTGGATGTTCTTAGATAGGTACATGAAAAAATTGAAAGGGTTTGTTTGAAAAAAGGAAAAATCTAGAGGGATTTATGGTAGAGGGGTACTTGGTATACAAGTCATTATATTATTCTAGTGAGTACATCAAACAAATTGACGACACACTGAGGGTAATGGTTTGGGATAACAAACATGATGAGGAAATTTTGATTGTTTACTCAGTTTATCCATGTATGCTACATGTGTCTTATTTCTCTTTCAACACATTTTCAGGTAATCATAACCAAAATTTGGTTTCACCGTTGGCTTCTATGGGTCATAAGCTTTCCATCAATTGGTCCTATGCCCCAAATAGACTTCTGAGCATGGAGTTATGCCTGCTGGAAGTAAATCTTGTGCCAACATGTTACCCTTTCTATTTTGGTTGTAACTTTCTCATATGATCTCTATTTTAGGAACTGTTTAGCTCATTGGATAAATATCTCTGAGTATTTTATTTGACCAGCTGAGACCAAGTGTACCATAGTACACTCTGTTCTTGTGGGTTTCAACCACCTAAAAACATCATTTAGGCCCTAAAAAATGCCCCGCAAGTTAATGACCTTCAAAAATATGAAAAATTCAGAAAATTTCATATAAAATTGTTTTTTTTGTGTTAACAACCCTATAAATATGATTCGTTGATATCAAATATGACCCGGTGATGCGTGCTCCATCAGCCATCGGCGACTGACGTTCTCCTTTGGGTGCGCACAACTTTTTCCCCAAACCGCCGACCCGATCGTTGACTATTGACCTAACTTACCGACGATTGATTTTGCACACAACTCTAAACCGACCGATTCGACTGTCAACCATTGTCGATCTTCGTTGGTGAATGAAAACTCCTCATCAATTTGGTCAATGCATGACCATCGACCCATCGATGATCAAGGATCCTTGATGATTGCCAAAAACACTTTCCCAAATCAACTGACTTGACCATCAACCATCGACCACTTCTATTGGTTAATGTGGCAACTACGGATTTGGAATGACACGTGGAGGATGACATGGCATGACATGTCATCTTGAGGTGTCAACTTGGATGATGTGGTGGGACATGTGGATGATGACATCATCATCCTCTTTTCATTCATCAACGATCAACCACTTCTCTTAGGAAAATGAAAACTCTCGTCACAATCCATCGATCCTCGATTGATCGGTTATTGACGATCAACAGTCCTCTTGGATGCATGAAACCTTCGCTGAATTTTGTCAATCCCAATTTTTTGGGTCATTGACAATTGACGATCCTCTCTAGACGTGTGAAACTTTCTTCAAATCCCGTCGATCCTTAACCGTCAACCATCGACAAGTTTTGTTGACAAACCTAGACACTTATAAATTTTGGCCAAAATATGTCGATCCTCGACCATCGTCTATCGGTGATTATAGGTTCTTTTTTATTGAACTTAAATGTTCACCCAACTCTTCGATTTGACCATCGACCATCAACGAGTTATGATGGCACACTTAAAACTCTCTGCAAAGTTTTTCAATTCGACCATCGACCATCAACGAGTTATGCTGGCACACTTAAAACTCTCTGCAAGGTTTTTCGATTCGACCATCGACAAATTCAATTGGAGAACTTCAACACTTTGCAAAATTTGATCACAATCCAGGTGAATTTGGATTGTCGATTTCCTCCTACTTTCAACCGCCAAAATTGAATCTCAATCGTTGATTTGCTCGACCTTCCAAATGGCCGAACCTTATGGATTCTAAATTTATCATGATGAATCTCACTCGTCGATCTCGATATCAGAAGCGATCTCGACCGTTGATTCATCAAACTATATGTAACTCTACATGAGGCAATTAAAACTTGAATTTCGACTATTTCAGGTCGAATTTCGGTCTACAACTTTATTGCTCTACCCCATTAACCCTCTAAAACCGTCCAGAGTCATTCAAACTCGGATTTTGCCCACGAATTTGAGGATATCTCCCTAATTTCTTTGTTTTTCCCCAAATCTGTCATAGATAAAATATGCAACAACACATTTACTCAAATTCACATTGGTTCTTGGCCCATATGGGTCTAATGTTCAACCAATAGCTTTGATACCACTTTGTAACGTACCCAACGCCCAACTGGGTCACATCACTACTAAAACAACTCACTAAAATTTTCTATTACTAAATCTATATGCATAAATAATACTCAACATGACATTCATTCACATGTTATTGTCTATTCTACCTAAAAACGTAAATACAATTATTTAACTGTGCATAAAACAACTAAATAACATACAACAACATTCAACCACATAAACATGGATTTAAATGCATCATTCTGCTCCCAAAAAGAAATGATAACCAAATATAACTCAGAATAAATTGCACAACCATTGCATCGACAATTAATATGAATAAACACAACACATAAAAACACTTATCTTAATGAAATGTGCAACCCATGCAGAGGACAAAAGTTCCTCCCAACTGTAGCCTTGTTTCTCGAGTTTTCAACAAAAAAACACGCTCGAGCTGGGGCTATGAATCCACAAAAGACAATGGTCCCTAAGGATGACTAATGTCCCCCTCTCAATAATCAAACTCATAGCTAATTCCACTCCACCAACACTCTTCCCCTCAACCTAAACAACCCAAGAGATTGAATCCCCCTTCACTTCTCACAATCCCTCAGGCCTTTCCACTCCCCTCTAAGGATTTCAACACAAGTTGGACAACAATTATTCTTGTTGGGACTTAAGGAATTTGACATCTGCAACAAAAATTCACCTAGTAGCCAAAATACATGCTTCTTGGATGAAATTAGAATAACTTGTCGCTCCAAGGCACACAACCTCTTTCTCCACGAAATTACAACTCCAAACATGTCCATAACAACTACCTACAAGCTCTCATAATCAGAATTCCATTGCTGGCCAAAAAACTCCATGTAAAAACAACTCTCTATGCAAAAACGTGAATGTCCCAAAAACCGGTCTCCTACCCATACAAATTCCTCTCTTTCTCTTTCTTGCTTGACTTGCACTTTTCCCCAAGCTGATTGTAGTCATCCCCCATGCTCTCAATAACTATGGGAAGTGACTTTCACACCAACCCCTCTTACATGAAATCATTGGTCTCTAGAACACTCAAAAACTAATGGAAGGTTCATGGAAAGGATAATTTAGAGAAAAATAGGAAATGAGTATTGGTTTAATAAACATGGGTAATTCTCCCCCTTGGACCCCTTCCCTCTCTTGTGGATACTTAGTCCTAAAATATTTGTTTGTGTCCATCTGCAACTGGTGATACATGTCATTCATTATATTTCAATTTACATCGTTTACATATTGGCTCTCGGTCGTACATCACATTTACAATATACATTGCTTGGCTCTCAACCAAATATCACATTTACAATACACATTTCTAGTTGGGGTTTGAAAATGGGGACGTTATATAGAATATCTCCAAGTGTGTTCGAGAAGAAAGTATTTTATCATGTAATGTAACTACTATGTCTATTTTAGATAGAAATTGAGGGAGTTAGATAATCTAGGGAGAGTTGTTTGGATTTGGTCATATTCAAGGAAACAAATCATTTTGTTATTGAAGATATTAGGGTTTTTGTTTGTATTGTAGGATATGATCTGATCTTCTGTTACTGGGATCGAGAGTTTCTTGGTTTGCATAAATAAAACCCCTAGGTGTGAAAATGCAACAGAGGGGAGTCATGAAAGTAATGAGAATATAAGTTTATCAAAGAATATCAGTTTATTGTTCACATTGACGATTTAATGAGTGATTTACCACGCTGCTTGACCCTTTACACATTATCAATTGTTATGTTCATTCCATTAAATCAGAGAGGATAACTTGTATGCGTAGCGATCTCATAGAGGTTGAATAAATGTCAAAATCATTTGCAGGGTTTTAATCTGGCAAGGTTTTTATTTGTAGCGAGTTTCGAAACTAACAAAATTTCCATTTTTAGTGAATTCAGTTAATCAGACCAATCCCTTCGAATCTTTCAAACAAATTAAGTGCTTAGTTCCCTCTGGTGGCCGGTTACTCGGTTAATAGAACCTAATTGGTGGTATTACAAGTAAAATGAGGCCTTACATATACTTCGATGGCTCGGTGCATTAGTGAAGGTGTATAGCCAGTGGTTCGGTGAATAGTTAACACAAGCGATAATTTCCCTTGGTTGTCTAGTGCTCTGGTAAGTCAAATGACAAGATTTCAGGGGTAAATTGACGGGAAACCTATAAATTTCAGGATTCTAGTGAACCTCGCAGTAATTTGGGTGAAAGATGTGGATCTAATCCAAATTCGAGGGAGAAAATCATTTTCAGAACAATCCAAGTTTTCAAAATAAGTTGGGAGTATTGGAAGCTTGGAAATGGTTGGAAACCATTTAAATTATGTAATTATCATGTAAGATGTGGATGGTAGAGAACATGTGAGCTCTTCGTTATTATCTTATAATATAAGCACATGGATGGAAGAGACACCTGGATGGTGGAGTACATCTAAAATCTTTGTTAATAGTTATCTATGTTAATGTTTATGCCATTATTATATTTCTTTGCATTTCAATAGATAAGAGCATCATAAGAATAAGATCACTGAGAAATACACATCCACAAGAGACACATCATTTATCCTGGGAAACCCTCTAGGGGAAGAAAACCCAGCAAAACTTCCTTATCATAAATAGCTTATACAATGTTCAAGAGATAACTCAAACCAATACAAAAAGTCCTCCCCAAGAGATGCGCCACCCTTCTTCTCCTCTCTC
>ML777394.1:564505-574847 GCA_009831015.1 Picea engelmannii | reverse complement strand
GAGATGCACCACCCTTCTTCTCCTCTCTCCAACTTCCAATTGCAGCTTGCCTCATAAGATAATGAGCAAGTGAAGTGTGTCTAAGAAGTGAGGCACTAGCCTCTTATTTATATCAATCTGGCACGTGTGAAGAGTCACCATCTAGCAGTGCCGACCTCTCACTCTGGGTGGGTAAACCCACCTTTAATTAATTCTGGCCCTTTCATTATAACTGCTGGGGCCGACTTCTTATTATGCACTTTGTAATTGTCCGATGACCAATCCGCAAAAGGGGATTTGGTACTTATACAATTACCGACATGATTAATCCTCAATGGGGATTAATCTAATAACAACAATAATAATAATGACATGATTAATCCACAATGGGGATTTAATCCAATAATAATAATAACATGATTAATCCACAATGGGGATTTAATCCAATAACAAAATAATAAGAATGCTCTTCGCAGTTACATTATTTCAACAATCTAGTGTATGCTAAGATCTTAAGTAGGAGAATTCTTGTATTTATGATTGCTAAATGGAGTCTACAATCTGAAGTATGCTCAGATCTTAAGTAGGATCATTCTTGTATTTATTGTCGGTGAATAGAGTATACAATTTGGAGACAGGAGCACAATATATCATAAATTATTGCAGTGATCAGTCTGTGCAAAACAGAGTAATTTTATAAAAACGATATATGAGAAAATTTATGAAACCTTGATATATGAGCAATGTAAGTCGAACAAGCGGCCTCTTAAAGTCGAATCACAAGGCATCACAGTAACATGAAGGGAACATTTTTGTTCTCAACATAGATGAAGTTACAATTATTCTACCACTTGCATGTGAGATTCAAAGTATTGTCACAAGTATTGTTTAGATGCGCAGTATACCTAGGGAGGTACCCAATGGAAATGTAGTTATGTGTTATTAGTGGAAGTCATTTAATATATGAGAATGTGGTCACTCAATGTAAGGTGAACTTTGTCCACTATATTAATAAAGACCCACTATGGTAGTTAAATGTAATAAATGTGAGAAGGTTGTTTAGAAGGTTCCTGAGAGATAGGGAGAGCTATATAAAGAAGTATAAGCAATGTAATGGAGCATACTGAAGAATATTGTCATTGTAACAAGCAAGTGTTGCTTGAGGAGCACATTCCTTCGTTAAGGAATAATATATGGTGTTACCCTACCTCAAGGGTTTTCTTTAGTTCTTGTGTTCATGTTATAGGGAATGGTTTATAATTTATTCTTGGTCTTATTGAAGTATATTTTCATATCTGGTATAGGTACTTAACAATTGGTATCAGAGCACTTTCCTTGGCCAAAGAAGGGAATATTTTTTTTTCTCTTTTTGCATAATTTTTTCTAGGGAAGAAAAAGAGGGCGGCACAATTTCTGTTCATATCTGAAACTTTACGAGTTTAGTTTGGAAAAAAAAATTCAGTATTTGAATTCCTCTGGGAAAAATACCGAATTTAAAAAAAAACATCAGCCAAAACGAATTTCAGGAAGTAAAGTTATGAGCATTTTAAATTCAACAATTTTTTAGGGTTTTTCCGGAAAAATGCTGCGATTTTCCGTCGTAACTTATTGTTCTATTTTTGGGGTTTTTCATAGCAAGATGTATTTTACAGGGAAATGTGATGGCCCTAGTATTGAAACATTCATTAAAGAAATAAAGTCAACATGGGAAGATAATTGACCCCATTGGGTAGATCTGAAATTGTAAGGTGATGCTGTCGTTTGGTGGAAATCGCTTGATTATAAGGAGATGATGACACTCTCCAATGGATAATTTGAAAAAATATTGTTAGACAAGTGGTCTCATGGAAAAAATAAGGATACTGATAGAACCAAGAGTTTATTTTCATGTGACAAATGTATATTTCAGGTTCATGGTTGTATTCATAAATAAAATATCATTGTTTCTATTAACCCTAGTTGCATGCATAATTTTATCAATGTTCAGTTGGTTAATAGATTGCAAGTTTCTGTAAAGAATATTCAAATCACACAGGTTGAGGGTGAAAATGTTCAAATTTTTAAAGATTTGAAGATTACCATGGATAAACATGTGTTGCATTCAGATTTTTATGCTATGGATATGGATGAAGTGGATATTGTTTTGGGATATCCTTGGATAGAATCAGTGGGTACCATTAATATTAATGTGAAAAATAAGTTTTTAAAGTTGTGGTATAAGAAAAAGAAAATCACATTGCAGGATGTGTCTCTCAGTAAGAAAGATGGGCCCATGGAAGCTAGCAAAGAAGTTATTGTCGAGTCTGAAGTTGAACCAAAGGCAGAGTCTACAGAAGGAGATGAAGCAAAACTACAAGAAGGACATAATCCAGAAGCTAAGGAGGTCATTGAATCAAAGGCACAAAGTGTTGCAAATTTGAAGAAAAAAGAACAAATTCCTATAGTTGTTGTATATCGACATCCACATCATATAGAGACACAACAATCGTAAAGGCAAGGGCGTGTGCATCAACACATTTATGCACCAGTAGGACACTAGACAAGAAATCGATCAAGAGGTGCATGGAGGACTACCGACACTACAAGAAGAGCTCAAGCTATAGAAACAATCCCATGACAACCTCGACATGATGTAGAGAAAGATCAGGGTGGCAAGACAACATATAGACATCATGTTCAACTTCCATTGGGATGGATGGATGGTCGTACTTGGTACCAGTTGGATACATTGCTTAGCTAGTCATATTGTATGGTTTCTTCTTATGTTTCGAGGATGAAACATGTGAAGGGGGATGGAATGTAGTATACTTAGGGAGGTAATATGGGGTACCTAGGGAGGTACCCAATGGGAATGTAGTTATGTGTTATTAGTGGAAGTCATTTAATATATGAGAATGTGGTTATTCAATGTAAGGCGGACTAGGTCCACTATATTAATAAAGACCCACTATGGTAGTTAAATGTAATAAATGTGAGAAGGCTCTGTAGAAGGTTCCTAGGAGATAGGGAGAGCTATATAAATAAGTATAAGCAATGTAATGGAGCATAATGAAGAATATTGTCATTGTAATAAGCAAGTGTTGCTTGAGGAGTGCATTCCTTCCTTAAGGAATAATATATGGTGTTACCCTACCTCAAGGGTTTTCTCTAGTTCTTGTGTTCATGTTATGGTGAATGGTTTATGGTTTATTCTTGGTCTTATTGAAGTATACTTGCAGATCTGGTATAGGTACTTAACAATTGGTATAGGTACTTAACAAGATGAGACATCAACAAAGTGACAAACATGAAATTATTTGTAGTTTATGGTGCCAACTTAGAGAATATTTCTAATTATATTTTTATTAATAAGGTTTTACAACTTATGAATGCATTTCGTAATGTGTTTCATCGCCTCAACCACTAAAGAGAATTGATACCAATACCATCACCATTTACCACTTATGAGGAAAAAATCAAGTTTTTTAAACTAAGCATTCAGGCTCCAAAATATTGCATATTGACTTGACACATGATCAAGCATTAATCAAACTCCTAATCCTTTTACCATCGTCCTACCATTTACCACTTCATAGGCCTAAGTCTGGTTTTGAAAGCTAGACATTCGACCTTCAAAATGTATATTAACCTGCATGCTCAAGCAGTAAACAACCTTTGATTTCTTTTGGTCATTATATATATATATATATATATATATATATATAAGCCGTTGATCTTGAAATTGGGTACTGTACTCGGTGATTTGAACTTGATTGGAAACATGTAGCTAAAATCCTAAAAGCATTTTGAACTATTTTTTTGAATAAGAAAACATGTAGCCAATGTTCTCCTCTAAAGATGGTTATAGCAGAAGTCTTGACAATCAACACACATGCTTAAGAACAATAAAACTTGAGCGGGCCTAATGGTTACGGATATGTGTTTCCTCCTAAGAATTCAATAGAAGTTCAAATCCAAAAGAGAGTAGAGTATGTAACAACGTGTATACACTTTATCTTAATTTAAAACATAAACTAGTTAGATAGAGATATTGGTTCTAAAGAGTCTCTTATTTGAAAATTCACATTTTGAGATAGTGGTTGACTCTTATACTTTAGAAAACTCCAAATTCATAACATCAAAGCTCTTAATTAAGGTGTTATGTAACAAATTTATATAAACATAATTTCTAAGTGTGATATAATTTTATATTAATTAAGATGTTATGTAACAAATTTATACAAAACATAACTTTTAACTTAAGTGTGGTATAATTTTATATAAAGATTCATTATAATATTAATTATAAATTATAAACTTTAAGTTAAGTCCAAGTTTAAGTAATGACAACCTAGATTGGACAATGCTATCAAAATATTTTTATTTACATTTAAAAAAATATAAAAGTAGGATTAAATGATTTGCAATTTTCACTTGTTTTGTATTATTTGACCATAATGTTTGAGAATGTATTTGAAATTTGAGATGTGCACATAAAAGTTTAATGGTTTTGATATAATTATTTTTTAATTATTTATGTAAATAATTAGATATTTATAAATTATAAATTTTAAGTTAAGACCAAATTTAAGTAATGACAATCTAGATTGGACAATACTATCAAAATATTTTAGTTTAAGTAATGACAACCTAGATTGGACAATGCTATCAAAATATTTTTATTCACATAAAAAAAAATATAAAAGTAGAATTAAATGATTTGCAACTTTCACTTGTTTTGTATTATTTAACCACAATGTTCGAGAATGTATTTGAAATTCGAGATGTGGACATAAAAGTTTAATGATTTTGATATAATTATTTTTTAATTATTTATATAAATAGTTAGATATTAACAATAAGTATGTAATTGTTTTTTAATTATTTAATTTAATGTACTATTATAATTTAAAATTATATATTAAAAAAATTAATGATAGGGTTAATGTTATGTAATTTACAAAAAGTTTTATATTATTATTTTATATGATTTCAAATATTATTTAGTTAATTTTTTATTTTTAATTAATTAATATAGAATTATTTTAATTTAGAAAGTTTAAAAATTTTAGTCTTATTTTATTTATTTATTATAAATGGATATTGATGTATTTTATTATTATTATTAAAAAAATTATATTATTAAGTGAAAATGAATTTACATACTATGCTATTGTCATAGTTTTGTTGACAGCTTCAAATGATTATTTATTTTTATAATAATAATTTGCAAAGTAAAAATCTTTAATATTTATTTCAATTTATTTTTAAAATAAATTATAACATACACATCCTTATCCCCTAAAATTACTATGGCAAATAATTTATAAACTGTTTTACTTAGTATGTGATATTGTAATTCAAGTTTTAGTTTTGAAAAACAAACTTTTTTTTATATTTAATTTAAATTTTTTATCAAAAACTTAATTATAATTTATTCTTTAGTTAGTTTTCAAAATTTATTGCTCCTTAAATTACATATTCATTTAATTATTTCACAAAATTCTCCCAGTTTGAATGTTTTACAAAATTTAAATAACTAATGTAGATTGTTAGAATTTAAGTTTTTAAAAACTTTTTAATATTTATTTTTAAAATAAATTTCAACATGAACATCTTTATACCCTAAAACTATTATTACAAATAATTTATAAACTGTTTTACTTAATATGTGATACTGCAATTCAAAGTTCTAGTTTTGAAAAAAAATAAAATTTATATTTAATTTTAAATTTTTATGTAAAAGTTAATTTTAACTTATCCACATTATTTATTGAAATGATTATATCCACATTATTTATTGAAATGATTAGTTTTCAAAATTTATTACCCCTTAAACTACATATTCATTTGACTATTTTACAAAATTTTCCGAGTTTAAATGCTTTACAAAATTTACCAAATACCTAAATAGATTGTTAAAGCTCAAGGTTTTAGGAAATATTCGGTGCAATCTTTTGATAAATCTGATTCGCAAAAGTAAACCATTTTAATCCAAATCCTTTAATAAAATTATTAAAATTGTCATTTAAGTCATGTTTGTAATCTTAGTAATTTATTAAAGTAATTATTATTTTTATTAAGGTGATTTAAAAAAATTTAATCTTAAACGATATAAAATGGAGGTGTTCGAGGAAAGGAAAATGCCCAAAACGTGTTGATGCTATGTTTTCAACTTACAATTGAAGTTAGTTACTTGGTACACTCGCACTTACAATCATGATGGTGTTTCATCACACTTACACATGTCACTTACATGTATGTTCACGGTGACGTCTCATTCTACACACATTGCGTACTCTCCTTATGCAATATTTTATTTTGTTTGCATAAGTGGATATGTACTTCATATAACATTCTAGACCATGCAATGTGGAGCAACCATCTATCAGTAAACAAACTAGCTTGTCATGTCCTTGCATTAGGGAGAACCACAACTCTTGATGTACACACGTGTCATTACAAGTGACATGCACTTTATTTAAGACACAATAAGTCTCACGCACTCTAATTCTTTAACATCGATGTTAATTAATTTTTAACTAATTAGCTTGTTGGAGATCATATGCCCAGTGATGAAAGAAGAAAGAAGATTGGTGGAATATTGATTTTTATCAAATTGTCTCTTATCAATCTACCATGTTGGAACTAAGAGTTTGATTGTTGAAGCATTGGTTGCATGTGGCGTTTGGTTACAATGATGTATTGGTCATGTTGTAATTATGATACTGAACATTAAAAGTTGGAAATGTTGTAATTATGACATTCAATATTAAAAGTATGTTGTATGAAAAAATAAAAAAGTTTTGGCATGGAGCATCAATGTTATAATACCTAAATTTTGATCGATGGGAAAACAATATAAATATGTATATGATGAATGGTTATAAGCTAAAAAAAAAAAAATGTAATTTTCAACTAGATATTGAATGGTAATATAAACACATTATAGGTTATAGAAGAGGAAGGAAAAATAATGAGGGGATATGATTCTATATGAGGGGAAAGACAAGGGATTTTAGGGGGCTCAAGGGGGATAAATGAAGATAATATTATTCTAGTTCTATTCTAAGTCCTTAACATTGTTTAATTAGTGCTCTTTAATTCATGCATTATTTTATCCTAAGATCAGGATTAATTGCATGGAGGTACGTGGGATCTCCATAGAGATATAAGACCCTTTAATTCCATGCAACTTTATTCTATTCCTTTTTGGTTGTTATATACCTTAGATTTGAATATAAAATTACACACAATATACAAATGATAAGATATAAAAACTCTTATACTTGATTATAACAAAATACGCTTAAGGTAGTGCAACACCTTAAAATTGATCATTTTATAGAAGGATCCACTCTCGCTAAGTTGCCTCTTTAAGGGGGAAACCTCTTGATGAGCTAAGCTCCAAATAAAATACTATTCGACACCCCTCATAAGGAGGAATCCATCCTTATTTATAAATAACCAAAGAACCCTAATCATAAAAACCTCCTAACTACCTAGTGTACCTTCTTTAATGAGACCTCATTACATTTGTTCAATACTAACTACTTGTAACAACCCTAGTTGAATATATGTTTAGAGATTATTAAATAAAAAATTATTAGGTAATTAATTTTTCTAACATGTTATTAACTAAACAAAGATTGGTATAATGATATTAATTAAATATTTATTAATTAATTAATTGTTATAATTTTGATTAATTAATTAATTAATTACCTACTACATTCAATGACTTGGGTATTAGATTTAAAAGGGTTAATAAATTTAATTGTTTAAATTAAAGGATTACGAATACAGAGGGGATAAGGAGCATTAATAATTGGATACACCATTAATAATCAGATAAGGAGCATTAATAATTGGATAAAACATTAATAATCAGATAAGGAGCATTAATAATCGGATAAGACAATGAATGTATGGATATGAGGGGAGGAGGCTTACAGAAGGGGGTGTTTTTTTTTTAGGGGTTCTCTGGGATTTGTGGGATTGGCTGGAGAGAGTTTGAGTTCTGGAGTGGGGAAGGATCAGTACAGGGGGCACCAGTTTGCTGGGGGTTTTGGGCACGGGGGCCAGGATATCCATATGGTATTATAGAGCTAGGAAGTTATCCTAGCTAGCAGGGAGGAAACACGGTTTGGGGAAGAGTTGATCAGCGCATCAATTTGGGCAAGACAGCAACAGGAAGGTCAACAAGACAAGCGGAAGTTTAGCATCAGACCAAGGTATTTTAATTTACGTCTTTGTTTTATGCATTTAAGGAATATGAAGTGTTATAAGGTTGTCTGTAAGATATTATGTTCAACTCAATAAATTTTATATATGTTGGTTTTGGTTATATGTTGATTGTGAAGTAAAATACATGTTAGGTTTGCATTTCTTAAAATAAATTCTTTTGGGTTTTATAAGGCTTTGTGGAGCCAAACCCTACTCATGGTATCAGAGCCCTGGTTCAAAATCTGGAACTAAGGGTCTACCTACCTACCTACCCGCTTGATTTAGCAATGGAATTGTACCCACCCAGAAATTAGATAAATCGGGGCTTGAGGGCCAAGTTCCAGCTCCAATTTCCAGCGCCACCTCCACCTAACCTGTAAGCCAAATATACATTGATTTTAAGTATATATATTCATTAATATGACGTATTAATGTTAAAATTTTAACTACTTCTTAGTATTATTTTTATAAGAAATTGTTAAACTATACACCAGACACTTTAACCACTTTTCCATTTTTTTAAAATTCATTATAATTGCGCATAAAAATAAATAAATATATAAATAGATTTTTTTTCAAAACTCCTTTTGCGTTCGTCTATTCTTATTCATACAAACTCCTCTATCTGCATCAACAAAAAATGGTCAAACTTTGCAGTTAAGTCGGGAAACTAGGATTGGAATTATGCTAGACAATCTACATATAAATCTTAAATTTTTTTTTAATTAAACAAAAACATTAAAAAAAAATGAGAGTATGTTGGACACAATTTATACATAAATCTCCAAAAATTAAACAAAAAAGTATATTTTCAGGTTTTAAATCCATGTGAACGCGTTGCAATCTGAGCCTGTGGTCGCCGCGATAAGGAAATGAGGTGGTCTTTGAAAGGAAGGAGCCCACGGGCCTGTTCTTGCACCACACAGCCTGAACGCAACGCCCATCCATGGTCGAGGAGCTCTACAAACACCATACAAAACTTTATCATTTAGAACAAATAGAATAGTATACTCAATCTGAGCTGTTAAAACGCCATAATGCTACTAGATGCTGACTGTTGCCTTCTCATCCACCTGATTTAGTTTTACAACATATTTCCAATGTGTGAAATCAATGTTTTCAGAAAAATTGCTTCACACCTCAAGTAGTGCTTTTTTGTAAGAATTGTTTTATTAACAAAAGCATGTCTTCATATATAACTCATATGAAAGGCACAATTATGATATAACTGGCATAATGTCTGCTTCTTAGAGCCCACACCATCAACAAAAGTTGCATGGGCTGAAGAAAATACATAGTATGCAGAGAAATATTCTTATTGGCATTCATTCATTGAATCTTACACTTACGGCCCAGAACCAACTCGTCCACTTGCCCATTGCCCTCCTGGCTACGCAGAAACTGCCCGAATGGTGCACCAATGACATAAGTTCAATCCTTACCTCCGAAGTGCTTGCATAACTACATCAAGATGCTGGAACGCATGTGGAAATGGAACCTGATCAAAGTATCGGGTGAAGTTCGTGATATTTAAACCTTGGATGTATGAAACTCCTTAGTCCATAGACTGAAAACGTACAAGTCTTAATACTCTACTTTGTAGCTAACTATTGCTCATTATCTCTTAAACTAGAAAGTTCGACGTCTCATAACATGAAGGGAGTTTCAAGCCTATATTTAATTGCATATCTTCTATCTATTTTTGAGCGTGTGGGCGATTGTGAAGCAAAAAGAAGCAGAGAAGCATTTTCCAACAGCTGGCTCAGATGTAACAAGGCTCCATGTGGTGGTAATTGTTTTCTGGTAGTATTACAACTTGCATAAAAAAAAAAATAGAAAAAAAAACTATGGCCTAAATTTGATCTTAACCACTTGATTTCTGCTAAAAGTTCTTAGCTCTGGAAGTTTTTTAAGCTGGATTCGAAACTGGCTGTCGTTTCTGTGTAAGGTTTAAGTCTATGCTTTTCACCGACAAATTACAAGTTGAGAAAAGCAAAAGGCCAAAGGAAATGAAAAAAAAACTGTCAAGATCAATCACAATGGAGCTCAAAATAAGTGTTGAATGTCTAGAATTTTGAGAATAATTCTACTCGGCCTAAAGACTTTAAGTTAATGAACGAAAATGCAGTTTCTGAGATGAAGAATTCCTTCCTTTCTT
>ML777394.1:539911-555184 GCA_009831015.1 Picea engelmannii | reverse complement strand
AGTGAAATTTGGTGGTTTCAAGGAGTACCCCATATCCCCAATATAGCACAAAGGATATTGAGTATGTGACAATATGGTATCAAAGATATTGGTTACAACATTGAGGATGTATGGGCCATAAATGAATTTGTATAGGAAGAAATTATATTTGTATATGAAGTGCTTGACAAAACGTCTCCATGAGAGAATTTGGGAAAATGTGTGGAAGCCTGCAATCAACTCTAATTCTCGAATTGGAAATACTGTTAGAGTTTCTGGACAGGAAATATAAGTATAATTGGTGTAGTTCATAGATTGTATAGTTTAGCTCCACGAAAAATTGAGTAAAATTGTATTGTTTGATAAACTGCCCATGAGGAAGAAGGACTATACAAAGCCATAATCTAGAATTATTGGTTTGCAAATGATTGAATGGTGTCTTTTGATAGAGAAAGGGTTGAATTGAAGTAGTTTTTGGGGAAATTATAAAGACAGAGTTAATTTGTGTGTAAAAATTGGGGCAATATTGTGAAATTAGAGAAAATACACAATTTTATATGAGGATGGGAATTAAATTGGCCATAGTGGTGTCAAATTGGTAGGTAATGGGGTAACATTTACTCAAAGAAAAAAAATTTGATTGGGGGGTGAATTAGATAATCCATTCTCGTAAGCATGATGATGGCCACATTTTGGTTGAGTAGAAAAAAATGAAAAAAAAAGGAAAAAAGAGAAAAAAAAGAAGCAATAACTTCAAAGAGCCACAACTTCCATTTTAGAAGTCCGAATTGGGCATGGGTTTAGTCATTGGATAACCAATTTAAAGTGGAACAATTTCAATGGCTTTTATTTTGGAGAAGTGCTTTAGAATTTGTCAGAAATTGAGAAGAAAGAGGGAAGTAGCCTTGATTTGATGAAACTAATGAATTACATATTTACCAACATTTAAAATAAAATGTTACAAACCTAGGATTGATATGTATCTAACAATTTTATTGGTATGCACACTTGTTGTAGAGTTACAGTTAGAACACATAGAAGTAAAGAATAAAAATGAAGAATATTATTGAAGGGGAGACATGGAAGATGGGAAAGGGCCATACATTCATGAAGAAGAAGTTAGAGGAATGAATATAAATGTAGAAGAGATAGAGTATAATGGGAATATAAAGAGAATGGAGTCATTTTTGGTACAAAATATAAGGAGATTGAAGATGGATATGTAGAATTGATAATGAGAGGATGTTGAAAGATCAAGATAAGCAAAATCAACTGAACATTGAAATAATCAAAAGGTTAAATAATTTGCAAAAGCAAATGAAGAATGGATCAGGTGCAAGGTATGAGGTAGGAGGTTGAGTCCATTCAACAAGAGAAAACCATGGAATATATAGGCACTCAATAAGTGATACCAGAACTAAAATGCCCCATTACTCATAAATACATTAAAAAATGAAGCCATATGCACCCGAAGAATCATAGGGTATCCCATAAGTGTCCCCATTTAGACATCAAAGGAGAAAATATGAGAAAAACAATTTACAAGAAGAGCTTAGCAAGATCAACCCACAAACCTTTGATTGTAAAAAACACACGAGAGAGGGTACTGAAGCTTGGTTGTTGGGAATAAGAAAGTACCTTCAACTGCATAATTATTCATCTAATCTAGAATCCAAAATAACCATATACAACTACATGGAAAATATTTTATTTGGTGGGACTAGATGAAGTAAGTTAAGCACATCAATGAGAGGAGGATTTCTTAGAAGTATTTCAAAAATTATTTCCAGCAAAAATATCTTTCTAAGCACTACTATGACAAGAGGATGCAAGAATTCTTTGAACTCAAGTTGGGAAATATGACTATGGAAGAATATGAGAAGAATATTTTTTAGTTTTTGAGGTATGTTAGCTATATTAAAGATGAGTAGGAAAATATACAAAGGTTCCAAAGTTGGTTTCCTTCATTCTACAAAGATAATATTCAATTTGATGAACCTAAGAGTCTTTAAGAGACAAGTAGGAAGGACAAACACTTGTATGACCAGAGAAAAGGTAGATCATATTTTTGAAATTCTTGGAGAGATATGAAAAAGGACATCCAAGATCATAGGAAGAAGGGATTTTAACCTCCTTTATTCAATAATAGTCATAATACATATCAACAACACCAACCACCTCAGAGTGGATATAAAATGGCATAATCCTTAGGGGAAAATCCAAGGCAGCTAACCAAATGTTGGGGATGTGAAGAAGGCCATTTGTACAGAGATTTCCCTTAAAAGGAAGGAAAAATGAGGAATGTGCACCATATCTAGGAGGAAACTTTAGTGGAATATGTGGGTAGAAGCATCCCGATAATATATGCTTCCCTGGAAAATTGATAGGAATTCATTAATCAAACATCACTGAGGTTGACGGTAAGATTGCTAATCAACATGTTGCAATTTTAATTGATTTAGGAGCAAGTCATAGTTACGTTGCCCATAATTTTTTAAAAAGATTTCAGTTGGATAGAAATAAGCATGAGAAATAATGGTTGGTTCAATTGTCTACTGGAACTAAAAGGAAGATTGATGAGATTGCCAAAGGCTTCCCATTAGATATGAACGATGTCATCACTATGGAAAACTTGAACATAATACCACTTGGCTCATATGATGTTTTTATTGGAATGATTGGTTTGATGGACATCATGTTGCCCTAGAATGTCATAATAAGTATTTCACTTGTATTGATGAAGAAGGAAAGCAGTGGGTAGATAAAGGAATTGCAAGACCCATTTCTACAAGGGATATTTAATCCTTATAGCTAAAGAGATGCTTCAAGAAAGGGTGTTAGTTGTTTAAATCTCATGTGGAAGTGATAGGAAAGGGCATAAGCCCAAATATTAAGGAATTTCTATTGTTGCAGGAGTATGTAAGATGTATTTGGGGAAATCCTAGGTTTACCACCAAAAAGATATATTGGATTCTCTATTAATTTAATGCCTGGAATTGCTTTGGTATTTAAGAATCCATATAGAATGAGTACACTAGAATTCAGTGAGATATACATGCAATTAGAATAATTATTAAAGGTGTATATATGCCCAAGTGTCTCTCCTTGGGGAGCACCAATACTCTTTGTAAATAAGAAAAATGGGACTTTGCAGTTGTGCATTAATTTTAGACAATTGAACAAGGACATTGTGAGAAATAAATATCCTCTACCAAGAATTGATGACTTATTTGATCAATTGACAGGAGCAAAGATCTCTTCAAAGAAAAATTTGAGTTTAGGTTACCATCAGATAAATATATTGATGAAGACATCACTAAGACAACTTTTATAACTGTGTATGGACACTATGGATTCATAGTGGTTCCATTTTGTTTGACAAATGCACCAACTACCTTCGCGTGCTTAATGCATGTAATATTTAAAAACTACTTGGATGATTTTTTCATTGTATTCATAGATTACATTCTTATTTATTCAGATTTATAGGAGGAGCACGACCAACATTTGAGGTTAGTAGTACAAGTGCTAAGAGAGCATTAGTTGTATGCTAAGTTAAGAAAGGGTTCCTTTTATTAGAGGTAGATTTGTTACTTGGGACACATCATCTTTTAGGAAGGAATAACAATATATACAAAGAATATTGAAGCTATTAGGAGATGGAATATACCTACGAATGTAGCCAAGCTATGGTTTGTTGATGTTAGTGGTAGCATTGGACATGTATTTCCGCACAGGTCTATGTATCTAGACGTGTGGAAATCATCCAAAGCCTTATACAATTGATTTTGCTAAATAATTAAAGGAATTATTAAAGAAAATTTCTTTCATTTAATTATGTAATTAGTTAATTGAGTTATTTAAGAAACACACTAAAAGTAATTAGCATGAAACATGTAATCTAAATCTCAAATGAGTGTGAGAAGTAATCTCAACCGTAGATCATTTTGAGATTAGAAGTAGATTATAACTCATGATTATAAAAGCAAGTCTAGGAAAATGAGGAATTTTTTTTTTACACATATAGCATAGGAGGACCTTTTCTAGTGTGGAGTCTCCAATGTCACACTCAAGAGTAGACAAGGACCTATGCTCGAGTGCTTGGATCATGAAGGACGATGATTCAAGAGGACCAAGGATTACACTTGACAAACACTTGAAAGATTCAAGGAGATATTGGATAGGGAAGGAGAAGGACTTCCATCTAGAGATCAGGTCAAGGAGAAGAGAGAAAAAAGGCTTATGCAGGTGGGTTTCAGTCTAAGGAAGCCACATGAGAGTGTCAGATCGTAGGGAACACGACGCAAATTTTTTTCGTACGGATACACAATTCACAATGAGGTGAATCACATATATATGCATTTCACAAGAAGGAAAATCATGCATGCCTCGAAAAGCATTCCAAAACTGGTCGTACAATAGGTCAAAACTTTCCAGGTTAGTCTGCATTTGTATTTATCTTAGTAGACCATTATCCCTATTATGGGAGCCCTAATTTTAACATAATAAAATCATTTTGGGAATTGGTTTTCCCTCTAGGGTTTTTCCTGGGGTATCTAATAAAAAATATCGGTGTTTCTGTGTGCTTGATTTGGTTTCCTTATTTATGCTTCTGTTGTATGATTAGTTGATTACTCAACTATGGTTTTAGTAGATAAAGTGATTTTGTTTTGAGCTAATTGTCGGGTGTTAAGTACGAGAAAAGTAAAAATGGTATCAGAGCATACCAAGGGTTGAATTTAGTAAAATAAATATGGTATCAGAGCATACCAAGGGTTGGTATCAGAGAAAGGCTGCTTTGGGAGGAAATCAAGTGCACAACGACAAATCTATGAGATCTGAGTGACTAGGGAAGATATCAAGTTCAAATCTAGGGTTACATGAGCAGAACTATGGGATAACGAGTGTTGAGGTGGGTGCTTGAAGGACTAAGCACAGATCCCCAAGAGATCTTAGTAGATCCATAATCCAATAGGCATAAATAAAAGGTAGGATTTTTCAGGGAAACATTCATACTAGGAAGAACAATTGTTTTTGCAGGTGTACAGAAGCATACACGGTTTGTAGAAGGAAAAACACGTACATACTTGGTTTGAGGAAGGGTGAATCGTGTATATACATGATTTGGAGTGTAGAGAGTCACGTATTAGTCTAAACAGATCAGTACATAGGAGATTTTATCAGCCAAGGAAGATGAACAGGGTCGAGTAGTGGGCAACATAGTTCATGAAACAAAAAAAGTATGTTGGGTGGTTTTTTGACAAATGGAAGAAGACCAGGTAGTCAACAATGGGAGATTAGATAGGTGGAGAAGGACTTCCATATAGAGATCTAAGCCACATAAGATAACATAGAAGAAGAGAAAGGTTTTTTTGTGCTTGAGTCATCCACCTAGAAGAAAATAAGGACTTTTTTTTCTCAAGTACTTGAGTCATGAAATAAAGTGATTCAAGGGGATATCAGATGGGTGAAGAAGGACATTGAAACAGAGATCAGGGGATGAAATATTTATTGGATTCAGTGAAGCATAGATAGAGAAAAAAATAATTTTTTCTCACGAAGATCTTAGCATGGGGTGAAGAAGAAATTTCACCTAGTGATATATTTAGTCCAGAGGAGAAAATAGTCTGGAAGGGAAACAATAGACTAGTTGCAGGTACAGGATCATACAATAGCAACATAGGTGCTCAGTTGTAGGTATTGGTTGTTTATTAGTGGAAAAAAAATACACATAGAGTGAGATAAGAGATCTCATTGAATTGGGTGGAGAAGGACTTCGTCCAAGTGTGTAGGGCAGGGTTCAAGGAAAGAACAAAAGGGGCAGTAGGGGAGATAGTAGTCAACCACCAATATCGAAGGATTTATTTTGAGGTTTATAGGGCTTGTCTATTTACTAATTTTTATTCCTCAGGAGAATCATTATCCCGAGATGGGAGATGTTGTTACTGAGGTTGTTCTTGGCTAGGGAACACTACCAAGGCACCTTATGAGGCTTAGATAAAGCCTTCCCACTTTAAGCTTCAAGCCGTCTCTTGAGCTGGAGGGGATAACCCTCATTTTTTCATGAAAATATGTTGTTCAAAGTTACCTTAGAAAAACCCTTTAATACACATCCTTAAATCCATATTCATAAGATAAATAAAATAATAGATATTTGAAGAATAAAAGGAAGACATAGAAAGATAATTAGATCCATACAAACTATCAGACTAGGGCCTCTCCAATCGGCACCTTTCTCCAACATATAGAGTCATAAAAATAAGTTGATGTAAGATAAAGAAGAAGGGTCTCAAATTTCTGCGAGAATAACATAGTAATCCTTGGAATTAAGGAAAACATATATCATAAGTAAATCGAGAATTTGGACAGTCATGAATACATATGACAAGAAGGACAAGAAGAAAGAATGTGAAAATAATTAGGTGAATCCAACCGTATGTGTGAAAATAAACTGACCATTTAGCCCTAGTTCCATAGCTTAACAATATAAATGAATCCTTGCACAATAATGATTTCTGTGTAAGATGTTCTGCAATACAAACATGTAGTATTAAATACCAAACCTATAATAAGTAGTTAAAGAAAACATTCTACATTAGAACCTTATTTTTAGGTACATCCATAAAGAACAAAATGAGAATAAGTCTACAAAATATTTTATCGTTGCACAAAATCATGAAAATATTTCAATTGCTGCACAAAATCATGAAAAGATTACATTCAAAAGTTCTTTGATTAACAAGAAGGAGGTTACATAAACAAAGACAAAAGAGAGAGAATCAACACTATTGTTGGTGGTGAATCCATTGACTGATTTTATGATCCACTGCAATTGATTTGGCCTCTTAGGCTTTGAGCACATAGGCTTCAGTTCTACCAAAATCTTCAGCCCCTTTCTTTGTGTTGAGTGCTGAAGGTTGAGTTACGATTACTTCATGTAAGTACTTTAAAATAAAAGTGTTATATTTTTTTAAAGAAAGCTTTAATTTTTCTCAATTCCTCCACGTATCTCATTTAGTTCCACGTAAATATGAGGTGCTATGCTCAACAATGTATGGTATGTCATGACAATTTGAAAAAAATAATTGAAGCGAGAGACATGAGCCCTAATTAGCTTGTCCTTAATATCCATAGTCTCTCAGTGTAAATGGATTCAAATGGTAATATAAACACATCAAAGGATACAAAAGAGGAAGGACAAATAATGAGGGGATATGACTCCGCAAGAGGGGAAAGACAAGGGGGATTAGGGGGGTTCATGGGGGATAAATGATTATTATATTATTCTACTTCTATCCTAAGTCCTTAACATTGTTTAATTACTGTTCTTTAATCCATGTATTATTTTATCCTAAGATAATGATTAATTGCATGGAGGTACGTGGGATATCCATAGAGATACATGGCCCTTTAATTCCATGCGGCTTCATTCTATGCCTTTTTGGTTGTTATATACCTTAGATATGAATATAAAATCACACACAATATACAAAGGATAAGATATAAAACCTCTTTTACTTGATTATAAAAAAATACGCTTAAGGTAGTGCAACACCTTACAATTGATCCTTTTATGGAAGTATCCAATCCTTCTCACTTTCCTCTTCAAGGGGGAAACCTCCTGATGAGATAAGCTCCAGATAAAATACTCCTCCACACCCCTCACAAGGAGGAATCCATCCTTATTTATAACTAACCAGAGAACCCTAATCATAACAACCTCCTAACTACCTAGTGTACCTTTTTTAATGAGACCCCATTACATTTGTTCAATACTAACTACCATAGTGAGCCCTATTTAATAATAACAAGAATATTGAACTTAGTCCATATTATATTGAATGAACTTCACTATTATTACTCTACTATGGGCCCTCCCCCCCCCATTACACCCATAGAGAGGATCCCAACATTGGCCATGCCAAGGGAGAGTTCAAATTAGGTAGTTTGAGTGACAATTATGTTTGAAATATTCTGGTTTGAATCAACATTATGTTAGAATTGCCATTTTGGGGGAAATCAAATTATCAATTATTGGGAGAGTTTGAATTACCATTCAAATGGCAAATTTGAGAGAACTAAAATTACCATTATGTTGAAGAAATTTGGGAGAGTTCTATTTGAACGTAAGTGGCCACAGAATTGTTGTATAAATTATGGTGAGTTATAGCTAAGAATTATGCAGGAAATGAAGACTGCATGTAAGACTATTTGATGTTATCGAGAGGAATTTGAACTACAACCAAGAATCCCTAGAATTCAAATAGTGATATTCCTTCTATAGCATGTGTTGGAGCCATGGAGGGAAGTGGGATATCTTGAGGGAGTACTAAGCAGAGAATGGGATCCCATTCCTTGGGTTTTGTAGGTTGATAAGGAAAGAGAGCCATAAATTGAGATCACTGTAGGTGGAAAATTTAATGTGAACCTAGGTTTTGTGAAGAGATGTAGAGCCAACCATAGGTAATTTTCCCTTATGGACTCATAACCTCAACTCAGGGGTGGACATTTTTGTAGATAGAATTGGTGCAACAAGGACCTTATGGTTGGGTCAAACGTCCTTCTTCTGTATCTAGTTGGTGGATAATTCCCCAAAAAATAATTGTTCATGACTTACTTGTGATTGTGATGAATTAATTTTGTTTATGTCATGGATTATATTAGTTTGTAGTTTATTTAATTCATTTGCAAGTTTAAGTATACATTTTAAATTTATGGTGCCATTGTGACTGAAATGTTTAATTTTATTGTATAAGCCTATGTTATAGTAACTACAAATATTAATTAATTCACAGTGTGATAATGGGGAAAAGTATTAGAATAAAAAAATTAGAGATATGGTATCATAGAAACAAATTAGAGTGAAATTTGGTGGTTTCAAGGAGTACCCCATATACCCAATAGAGCACAAAGGATATTGAGTATGTTACAATATGGTATCAAGGATATTGGTTACAACATTGAGGATGTATGGGCCATAAATGAATTTGTATAGGAAGAAATTATATTTGTATACAAAGTGCTTGACAAAACGTCTCCATGAGAGAATTTGGGAAAATGTGTGGAAGCCTACAATTAACTCTAATTCTCAAATTGGAATACTGTTAGAGTTTGTGGACAGGAAAAAGAAGTATAATTGGTGTAGTTCATAGATTTTATAGTTTAGCTCCATGGAAATTGAGTAAAATTGTATCGTTTGATAAACTGCCCATGAGGAAGGACTATATAGAGCCATAATTGAGAATTATTGGTTTGAAAATGATTAAATGGTGTCTTTTGATAGAGAAAGGGTTGAATTGAAGTAGTTGTTTGGGAAATTATAAAAAACAGAGTTCATTTGTGTGTAAAAATTGGGGAAATATTGTGAAATTGGAGAAAATACCCAATTTTAGATGAGGATAGGAATTAAATTGCCCATAGTGGTGTCAAATTAGTAGGTAATGGGGTAAAATTTACTCAGAGGAAAAAAATAATTTGATTGGGGGGTGAATTAGATAATCCATTCTCGTAAGCATGATGGTGGCCACATCTTGGTTGAGTAGAAAAAAATGAAAAAGAAGGAAAAAAAAAGAAAAAAGAAGAAGAAGAAATAACATCAGAGAGCTACAACTTCCATTTTAGAAGTCTGAATTGGGTATGGTTTAGTCATTGGATAACCAATTTAAAGTGGAACAATTTTGATGTATCATATTTTGGAGAAGTGCTTTAGAATTTGTCAGAAATTGAGAAGAAAGAGGTAAGTAGCGTTGATTTCATGAAACTAATGAATTACATATTTACCAACATTTAAAATCAAATGTTACGTACCTAGAATTGATATGTATCTAACAATTTTATTGGTATTCACACTTCTTGTAGAGATAGAGTTAGAACATAGAGAAGTAAAGAATAAAAATGAAGAATATTATTGAAGGGGAGACATGGAAGATGGGAAAGGGCCATACATCCATGAAAAAGAAGTTAGTGGCATGAATATCAATGTAGAAGAGATAGAGTATAATGGGAATAGAAAGAGAATGGAGTCATTTCTGGTATAAAATATAAGAGCTTGAAGATGGATATGTAGACTGATATTGAGAGGATGTTGAAAGATCAAGATAAGAAAAATCAACTGAACACTCAACTAATCCAAAGGTTAAATAATTTGCAAAAGGAAATGAAGAATGGATCAGGTGCAAGGTACGAGGAACGAGGTTGAGTCCATTCAAGAAGAGAAAACCTTGGAATATATAGGCACTCAATAAGTTATACTAGAACTAAAATGCCTCATTACTCATCAATACATTAAAAAATGAAGCCATATGCACACGAAGAACCATATGGTAGCCCATAAGTGTCCCCATTTAGACATCAAAGGAGAAAGTATGAGAAAAACAGTTTAGAAGGAGAGCTTAGGAAGATCGACCCTTAAACCTTTGATGGTAAAAAAAAGATGGGAGAGGATACTGAAGTTTGGTTGTTGGGATTAAGAAATTACTTTCAACTCCATAATTATTCATCTAATCTAGAATCCAGAATAACCATATACAACTACATGGAAAATATTTTATTTGGTGGGACTAGTTGAAGTAAGTTAAGCACATCAATGAGAGGAGAATTTCTTAGAAGTAGTTCAAAAATTATTTCCAGCAAAAATATCTTTCTAAGCACTACTATAACAAAAATATGCAAGATTTTTTTGAACTCAAGTTGGGAAATATGACCATGGAAGAATATGAGAAGAATATTTTGTAGTTTTTGAGGTATGTTAACTATATTAAAGATGAGTAGGCAAAGATACAAAGGTTCCAAAGTGGGTGTCCTGCATTCTACAAAGATAATATTCAATTTGATGAACCTAAGAGTCTTTAATAGACAATTAGGAAGGCCAAATACTTGTATGACCATAGAAAAGGTAGATCATATTTTCGAAATTCTTGGAGAGATAAGAAAAAGGGCATGAAAGATCATATGAAGAAGGGATTTAAACCTCCTTTATTCAATAATAGTCTGAATACATATCAACAAACCCAACCACCTCAGAGTGGATCTAAAATGGAATAATCCTTAGGGAAAAATCCAAGGCAGCTGACCAAATGTTGGGGATGTGAAGAAGGCCATTTGTACATATATTTGCCTTAAAAGGAAGGAGAAATGAGGAATGTGCACCATATCTAGGAGGAAACTATAGTGGAATATGTGGGTAGAAGCATCCCGATAATATATGCTTCCCTGGAAAATTGATAGGAATATCATTAATCAAACACGACTGAGGTTGAAGGTAAGATTGCTAATCAACATGTTGCAATTTTAATTGATTAAGGAGAAAGTCATAGTTACGTTTCCCATAATTTTTTAAAAAGATTTCATTTTGATAGAAGTAAGCATGAGAAATAATGGTTGGTTCAATTGGCTATTAGGACTAAATGAAATATTGATGAGATTGCCAAATGATTCCCATTAGATAGAATGGTGTCATCACTATGGAAAACTTGAACATAATACCACTTGGTTCATATGATGTTTTTATTGGAATGATCGGTTGGATGGACATCATGTTTCCCTAGAATGTCATAATAAGAATTTCACTTGTCTTGATGAAGAAGGAAAGTAAGGGATAGATAAAGGAATTCTCAGACCCATTTCTACAAGGGATATTTAATCCTTATAGATAAACAAATTCTTCAAGAAAGGGTCTTAGTTGTTTGCATCTCATGTGGAAGAGATAGGAAAGTGCATAAGCCCAAATATTACGTAATTTATATTGTTGCAAGAGTATGTAGATGTATTTGGGGAAATCTTAGGTTTACCACCAAAAAGATATATTGAATTCTCTATTAATTTCATGCCTGGAATTGCTTTGGTATCTAAGAATCTATATAGAATGAGTACACTAGAATTCAAGGAGATATAAATGCAATTAGAAGAATTGTTAAAGAAGGGGTATATATTCCCAAGTGTCTTTCCTTGGGGAGCACCAAGACTCTTTGTAAAGAATAAAAATGAGACTTTGCACTTGTGCATTAATTTTAGAGAATTGAACAAGGAAATTGTGAGAAATAAATATCCTCTACCAAGAATTGATGACTTATTTGATCAGTTGACAGGAGCAAAGATCTCTTCAAAGAAAGATTTTAGTTTAGGTTACCATCAGATTACTATAATTGATGAAGACATGAGTAAGACTTTTTTTATAACTATGTATGGACACTATGAATAGTAGTGGTGCCATTTTGTTTAACAAATGCACCAACTACCTTCACGTGCTTAATGCATGTAATATTTAAAAACTACTTGGATGATTTTGTCATTGTATTCATAGACGGAATTCTTATTTATTCAGATTTATAGGAGGATCATGAAGATCATTCGAGGTTAGTAGTACAAGTGCTAAGAGAGCATTAGTTGTATGCTAAGTTAAGAAAGTGTTCCTTTTATTAAAGGCAGATTCGTTACTTGGGACACATCATCTTTGAGGAAGGAATAACAATATATCCAAAGAATATTGAAGCTATTAGGGGATGGAATATACATACGAATGTAGCCAAGGTAAGGTCTGTTGATGTTAGTGGTAGCACTGGACATGTATTTCCACACAAGTCTATGTATCTAGATATGTGGAAATCATCCAAATCCTTCTACTCTTGAATTTTCTAAACAATTAAAGGGATTATTAAAGTAAATTTGTTTCATTTAATTATGTAATTAGTTAATTGAGTTATTTAAGTAACATTCTAAAAGTAATTAGCATGTAACATGTAATCTAAATCTCAAGTGAGTGTGAGATTATAACTCACGATTATAAAAGCAAGTCTAGGAGAAGGAGGAAGAAAAAATTCACACATATAGCATAGGAGGACCTTTGCTAGACTGGAGAGGTCACACTCAAGAGTAGATAAGGACCTATGCTCGAGTGCTTGGATCATGAAGGACGATGATTCAAGAGGACCAAGGATTACACTTGGCAAACACTTGAAAGATTCAAGGAGATATTGGATAGGGAAGGAGAAGGAATTCCATCTAGAGGTTGGGTCAAGGAGAAGAGAGAACAAAGTTGTATGTAGTTGCGTTTAATTCTAAGGAAGCCACATGAGAGTGAACATGTCTGAATTTGTTTCGTACAAATATACATGCATTTCAAAATAAGGAGAATCATGTATGCCTCGAAAAGTGTTCCAGAACTTGTTGTACAATAGGTCAGAACTTTCTAGGTTAGTCTGTAGTTGTATTTATTGTATTTATTTCAGTGGGCCATTATCCCTCTTATGGGAGCCCTGATTTTAACATAGTAAAATCATTCTGGCAATTGGTTTTCCCTCTAGGATTTTTCCAGGGGTATCTACCCAAAAATGTTGGTGTTTATGTGTGTTTGATTTGGCTTCCTTATTTATGCTTCCGATACATGATTAGTTGATTACTCACCTATGGTTTTAGTAGATAAAGTGATTTTGTTTTGAGCTAATTGTGGTGTGTTGAGTACAAGAAAAGTAAAAATGGTATCACGACATACCAAGGGTTGTCTTCAGTAAAATCATCATATTAGCTTGATTTTGAGTATTTATTTTTCTAGTATTTATATATCTTGTACATTAAATGAATTGAGGATTAAGATAATATATATTTTTTTAAATAGAGCATAATTGGTTTAATTCTTAATTTTTGCATTTATATAACTAATATTAAATGAATTAAGGATTGAGATAATTTTTTTTTTTAAATAGAGCATAATTGGTTTAATTCTTAATTTCATGTGAGTTTTTTTTTTATGTAATCAATATTAATTGATGTAATAAATAGTATATTTGGTCGAAAAAGAATGGAAAAATGGTAATTGTTTTAATTTTTAATTCTTTTTATATATAATATTCTAAGAAGGTTGAAATTCTCTATGAAGTATTAAACATTTTCAAAAGATTTATATACTATCAATTTTTTTACTTAATAAAATTTTGGTGATCTTTGAACACTTTTCTTAATGTTTTTCTAACAAATAAATAAAATTCTAAAGAATTTCAAATAATTTTTATAGATTATTTGAAATTCAGAATGAAATTCAGAATCCGGCGATATAATAATCGGAAAATGGATTTGTTTACCGAAATACAGCGATTTAATAACCGGAAAAAAGTTATTATATAAGAGAACCGACCTATTGAGATTTCAAAATGCTGTGAATACGTTTGAGTTCGAGGTTTGCAAGAAAATCTGTTTTTAATTATGTTTCAAGAGAATGCCGCTGTTGAGTTTTCAAAACGCTGAGACTCTATACGTCCGAGTTCGAGTTGAAGGTTTGCAACGGTGTGCTTGTTTTTCTTAGCTTCTTGTTCGAGTTCTCCGCTGTGCTCGTTTCGTTTAGCTTCTTGTTGGCTTGACGCGTTTCCATAAGAATGACGATCGAATGTCGTAGCAAGTTCGGCCAATATGGTAATAAGAACAGTAACAGCAAATTGCATAATTCTATGCTTTCCGTAAAATTTTGTGAGAGGGTTCCGTTTACAAGATTTTCTCATAGGCTTTTAACAATTTCCGTCTCTTGCAGGGAACTGGTTTTCGCTGATCCTCTACCTGGCCCCAGCGTAAGATTCCGCCATCCTTCTTTCTTGGGTCAATAACGAAAATTTAATATACTTTGATTCATTCAAACTCTGGGCGTTTTGATTGACGGAATGTTTGAAGTTTGCAGGTGGCCATTCTACAAGATCTGGAGACGCGAAAACACAGACAAGTTATCAATCACCCCGTACGTTTTAACCCTGCTCAACTGCATGTTCTGGGTGGTCTACGGTCTGCCCATCGTTCATCCGGACAACATCATCGTTACGGAAATTAACGGAGCCGGATTTGTTCTACAAGCAATTTACGTCGCAATATTCATCATATTCTCCAACAGAGACTGCAGGGTAAGTAAAGCAAAATGACGATAACTGAAATCTTGCTTTTCTTTTCTTGACTGGAACCCTGATTCTGTTAAATCTCGGTACGTTTGCAGGTGAGCGTGCTGAAATGGCTGGCCGGGATGGCGGTAATCTTCGTGGCGGCAGTGGTGCCGACGTTCATGCTAGTCCACAGTCACGAGAGACGGTCGTTAATTGTTAGAATTCTCTGCTGTATATCTGGCATCTTCATGTATGGGTCTTCCTTGTCGGACATAGTAAGTCTTTCAGCAAATTATTTGCAGACGTAATGTTAATGTTAACTTATGATAGGGTTAAAGGTTATATTAGGGTTAGGGTGTATACTAGGATTAAGATTATGTTAGAGTTAGGGTTTGTGAATTAAATAAACTTATCTGCGTTAGGGTTAGGGTGTATACTA
>ML777394.1:517325-531438 GCA_009831015.1 Picea engelmannii | reverse complement strand
AAATGATTATTCAATCACAGAAAACAAACATAGGCTCACCAAACCATGTCCTCGATCAATGAGGGCTTCAAGCTCCCTAGAGCTTGCTGAAACTTCAATGGTGAAAAAATTGTAGAAGAAGTCTTCAAATGGCCTTGAAAACAACACCAATGGATCCGTCACGTCCAAAAACCCCTAGCTGGGCTTTTACGGCACCTCAATCGGCCAAAAGATGAAGAAGTTAGGCCTCCTCCATTTTCCTCCTTCAAGCTTTGCTGGAACCGGCTCTACAAAACGCACCTCTATGTGCATGAACCAAGAACACGCTCCCAAAACGCGTTAAAACCCAGCACCGGGCGCAACCGCGCCAACAGTGCAAACCGTAGAACGGTTAGGGTGCCTCCAGCCCCTAACCGCCTAGCACCTGGGCATGTGAATGGTCATGTGACCTCGCGTTATAGATAAAGGGCTCCGTTAACATGGCAAATAAAATGAAGTCAAGTGGCAGCATGTGGTTGCATAACCGTCCAAACCATATTAAAAACCAAATTTAAATCCACGCGCGCATTAAAATAATGGTCACATGTTTGTGGTGCCCGAACCATGGGCTGAACCCCAACACACCATAACGCGCCACACAATATATATATATATATATATATAATGGTCATATAATATGGTTTACAACCGTTTAACACAAACCATACCCCGCGCGCCATTTACCACAGGCATGATCACATATAACAAACCACGGGCTATACATTTTCAAACCCCGCGCTGTATACACCAAACCGTGCGCACACAATCAAATATATAGTGGTCACATGTAATAGGTGATATGACCGTTTGAAACCCAAACCAAAACCGCGCCATGTGAATGGAAGGCATAACCGTGGCTTACATTTGCAATATGTTCGTGCGCCTCCGTATAAACAATGGTCGTATGGTACACAAGGCGACCACGGGCTGGGGCTAAGCCCCAACCTGACCCCCACGCGCCATTATACAACAGTTTCAACTTACATAATTTTAAACATATATGTATAATAAGAAACCTTATGTGGCGCGTTGGCAAAGGCGGAGTATGTTAAGGCTTTGTACCGTGGGCAGAGGTCCGGGGGTCGAACCCCACGGACCCATAAAACTTTTAATAAACCAACCATAGACCCAAAAGCCAATAAACGGGTGCCACGTGGCGGCCCATGATTGGGCCATGTGGCACCTTTCCATTCAACAATTAAATGCCACATGTCAACACCCTATTCGGCCACACTAACCAGTAAATGCCTGCCACATCAGCGCTGTACGGTCATCGTATGGACTGTACGACCCTGCCACATCACCACTGTACGGACTGTACGGACAGGTACAGTCAGCATCAAATTTTTTGCCTGTTTGCCTTGGTGAACAGATCGCGATAACTTCTCCATACGGACTCCGTTTGAGAAAGTAAATATACCGCCGGAATCAAGAAGACGAGACAGACGCAATGACACCGTTTTCGTCGCATTCCGAGCACTTTGAAAATTGAGCAAAATTTTAACCCCTGGTCCAGATTTTGATCACACCTTCCCACTGAAAGGCTTTTGGACCCACAAAAGCTTATCTGTCTGATTTCAAGTTATATCAAAATCTTTTCGACAATCACCTGAATACTTTGACATGCCGTGCACTGCAACTGGCTATGTCCTTCAACCACTGCTCTCTGGCTGCTGCTGACCCATTTCTCTCTTTGTGCTTGGAAGAATGCCAACCTTCCCACTGAGAATCAAGTCCCCCTTTAGAACTCTTTGGCGTCAAAAAAATCAACTCTCCAATGGCTGCAAAACTTTCCTGCGACATCTTCTCATAAGCCGAGAAAACCATCAATCTTGAAAATAAATTATACAAGACTGAAAAATGATGCCAACAAAAATCTTTTTCTCTTCAAACAAACTGTCGCATCTCGTACTTTATCAAAGCACATGGCGTTTTCTTGCATCATGGTGTATTCAAAATCAACTTTCAAGTCAATAAACACCATCGACTAAACACAAGTCGAACAACACGATCGACACAACATAGTCGTCAGAAAATCATCAACACCAGTCGAGACTCATTGAAACATATCGACCTTCCCAATGACAAGTCGACAAACATGATACATAACCATGTAACAATCATGAATCACTCATGATGAACCATCACTAGGTTCATTGCTTACACATACATAAAAACAAATGCATGTGCATGACTCTTCAACTCTCCTTCCAGTACAAACATAAGTACATAACCCAAAACATGTGGGTACTTAAGAGATGAATATGAAAAATATAAATCGCTGCAACTTATGATGCTTCCCATAAATGCACACATAACACTGAAAAGTGCATTTACAATAGAAAAACGCAAGCCTCACTTGCTCAAGAAATCCAACCATTTCTTACCAAGCCAACTCAACGGTGACTTTTTCTGCTGGACATCATCCTCTTGTGAATCATCTTGACTCACATCGATGATGGAATCTCCTCTTCCATTCTTGCCAATCTCTTTATCCATCTGCTTCTTATGCTGTGGATGGGTAGTTGGATGCAATGTCCAACATCGGTCAATGAGATGACCCCGCTTCTGACAATGAGTGCAAATCTTTTGCATCCTCCTTTCACGTTGTCTTTGCTTAGAAAGTTTCTTGAAAGCGGTTAATCTTTTCCAACATTTTGAAACATGATGGTTATACAAACCATAATATGTACAAGGATTATTTATTCCAAATTTATCATGCTTAACATAATCAAATGCAACTGAATGATAAGAAGAATTATACCTGGAACATTCACCTTTATCGCCTCTTTGAGGAGGTGAATCTGAAGAGTTACAAGCTCTCCTTTGAAGACCATCAACAGTGTTCTTGTCCTCATCGCTGTCACAACTTTCTCGTTTCACACATTCGTATTCATATTGAATACAAGCCTTGCATGCTGAAGGGATCGAACTTTCAACAAAAGTTCTTGAACTTTCACCTTTAAAGCCTTCCTGAGGAGGTGAACTTGAAACAAAGTTTGTGCTTGGAACTTTTCCCCTTGTCTCCTCGACTTTGGAATTTTCTCCATCTCTTCGTTCATATCCAAGACCACAATACTTAGGTCTTTCTTCAACAACAATAGGCTCAACAATGCCTTGTGCATGCTTGCCTAACCCTTTACCTTCATAGCCCATTTTTAACAATAACTTGGACCCTATTCCTCTTGTGTGATTTTCAAAACCACCAAAACATTCATCTTTAGAGGAATTAGAAGATAAACTAACATTGCATACCTCATGTTCATGCATGTACTTGGTAAGGGTTTCCTTTGCCTCATGGAGTTGAATCTCCATCGCATGCAACCTTGCAAGAAGCTGGTATTTCTCCTGCTTCATGGCCATCAACTGCTCTTCAAGAGCAATGCGCACATTCCTTTCTTCACACATCTCTTTCATCAAATCTCTCATGATTATAATTTCTTCTTTAGATAATGAAAATGTATGAGAACTATCAATACTTGAAGCTTCTTCCATCCTTGCAAGATATCAAACTTCAACACCAAACTTGCACAAAATCCAACAGCTAAATCTCAAGCTATCAATGGCAAACACATGAGCAAAAGAAACTATGCTCTGATACCACCTGATCTGAAAATAGAAGGCTGACTTGTTATGCTATGCAAGCACCCTCTACTTCATTAAAATAAACTTTACAGGACCTTGCTTCATGTGTATAAATATGCAATATAAAATTATGTGTTAAGTTCATGCTTCTTCCTTTAAATGTTTATGTATGAGGAAATGTTCTTGTAAATGGTTAAATATGTACTTCAAATAAATACACAACAACAATACTTTCAGCAAATAAACCATCAAACTCACAACAAGAACAAGTTGATAAAGGAGTTCACCCCCCTCCAGGCTACATCTCCTTGAGCCTCCATTAATGGACTTGGCTCTCTGGGATTAATTTGTCAAAAGTTCTTTTACAATATTCTACTCAACTCCAATGGAAAAACAGACACTACCATTGAGATCAGAACACATAAAAACCCCAAAAATGACTAATAGAACTCTGAAAACGGATCATGGCTTATCCGGGCATGATCTCTTCTACATGTGGCCATAAGCTTCCCTGAGCTTCTCTTTGGAAAAAACACCTGTAAAAGTACTCAACAGCCTATGAAACCTGTCCCAATGTGTTCAGAGCATATCAATTAGCCAAAAATGATTATTCAATCACAGAAAACAAACATAGGCTCACCAAACCATGTCCTCGATCAATGAGGGCTTCAAGCTCCCTGGAGCTTGCTGAAACTTCAATGGTCAAAAACTTGCAGAATAAGTCTTCAAATGGCCTTGAAAACAACACCAATGGATCCATCACGTCTAAAAACCCCTAGCTAGGATTTTACGGCACCTCAATCGGCCAAAAGATGAAGAAGTTAGGCCTCCTCCATTTTCCTCCTTCAAGCTTTGCTGGAACTGGCTCTACAAAACGCACCTCTGTGTGCATGAACCAAGAACACGCTCCCAAAATGTGTTAAAACCCAGCACCGGGCGCAACCGTGCCAACGGTGCAAATCGTAGAACGATTAGGGCGCCTCCAGCCCCTAACTGCCTAGCACCTGGGCGTGTGAATGGTCATGTGACCTCACGTTATAGATAAAGGGCTCCGTTAACATGGCAAATAAAACGAAGACAAGTGGAAGCATGTGGTTGCATAACCATCCAAACCATATTAAAAACCAAATTTAAATCCACGCGCGCATTAAAATAATGGTCACATGTTTGTGGCGCCCGAACCATGGGCTGAACCCCAACACACCATAACGCGCCACACAATATATATATATAATGGTCATATAATATGGTTTACAACCGTTTAACACAAACCAAACCCCGTGCGCCATTTACCACAGGCATGATCACATATAACAAACCACGGGCTATACATTTTCAAACCCCGCGCTGTATACACCAAACCGTGCGCACACAATCAAGTATATAGTGGTCACATGTAATAGGTGATATGACCGTTTGAAACCCAAACCAAAACCGCACCATGTGAACGGAGGGCATAACCGTGGATTACATTTTCAATATGTTCGTGCGCCTCCGTATAAACAATGTTCGTATGGTACACAAGGAGACCACGGGCTGGGGCTAAGCCCTAGCCCGACACCCCCGCGCCATTATACAACAGTTTCAACTTACATAATTTTAAACATATATGTATAATAAGAAACCTTATGTGGCGCGTTGGAAAAGGCGGAGTATGTTAAGGCTTTGTACCATGGGTAGAGGTCCGGGGGTCGAACCCCATGGACCCATAAAACTTTTAATAAACCAACCATAGACCCAAAAGCCAATAAACGGGTGCCACGTGGCGGCCCATGATTGGGCCACGTGGCACCTTTCCATTCGACAATTAAATGCCATGTGTCAACACCCTATTCGGCCACACTAGCCAGTAAATGCCTGCCACGTCAGCGCTGTACGATCATCGTATGGACTGTATGGCCCTGCCACGTCACCACTGTACGGACTATACGGACATGTACAATCAGCATAAAATTTTTTCCTTGTTTTCCTTGGCGAACAGATCGCGATAACTTCTCCATACGGACTCCGTTTGAGAAAGTAAATATACCGCCGGAATCAAGAAGACGAGACAGACGCAATGGCACCATTTTCGTCTCATTCCAAGCACTTTGAAAATTGAACAAAATTTTAACCCCTGGTCCAGATTTTGATCACTATCATTGTGACAAGATGGGACACATTGCAAATTTTTGTCCAGCTAGATGAGAATAATACAAGAGAAAACATAAGAGGCTCAATGCCCATGTAGTCGAAGATGAAGAGCCACCCACATAGATGATAAGAGAGGAGATCAAAGACCATGTCTTGATCTCGGCCTTCTCAGGATTTGTAACACTTGGAGAGGACACTTGGCTCATTGATAGTGGTGCATCCAAGCACATGACAGGACAAAGAAACATTCTCTCTTGTATCTCAGAAAGTGACACTTGGAGATGATTACCAATATCCCATCAAGGGAGTGGGAGAATCAAACCATAAACTGAATTCAAGGAATTCACTAAAAATGAAGGACGTACTATATGTACCAGGTTTGAATAAGAACCTACTGTCCATTTCATCTTTAGAGAAGAAAGGCTTCAGAGTTGCCTTTATAGATGGATAATTTCTTATGTGGGCTAAAGGAGAAACCCTAAATGAAGCAATCATCATTGGAAATAAAGAAAATTGCTTGTATAAACTAAAGGGTAACTCAGAGGCTTCCATGACCCATGCCATTGAAAACTCATGTGATATGTGTCACAGAACGTTAGCCCACATCAACTACAAGGCACTACCATACATATGCAAAGAAGTCACAGGTTTACCAGAACTAAAAGGTGACCATAAAGGTGTATTCAATGGATGTGCACAAGGGAAGAATATCAAGAACTCGTTTCCAAAGAGGGACAACAAGTCAGAAGGATTCCTAGAACTCATCCATTCAGATGTGTGTGGCCCAATGCCATCATCCTCCATTAGTGGGTATGTATATTATGTATCATTCATTGATGATTACTCTCGTAAAACCTGGATATATTTCTTAAAGATTAAAGATGAAGTGTTTAGTAAGTTCAAGGAATTCAAAGCCTTGATAGAGAACCTTTCTGAAAAGAAGATTAAGATACTCAGGTCAGATAATGGAGGAGAATATACCTCAAAAGAGTTTGTGAACTTCTGCAAATATGTTGGGATCAAGAGGGAACTCACTACTCCCTATAATCCCCAACAAAATGGTGTAGTTGAATGGAAGAACATAACCATACTGGAAGCTGTGAAGACTATGATCCATGATCAAGATCTTCCTATGTGCTTATGGGAATAAGCAACAATGGCAACTATTGTGCAAAACCGATTGTCCCATAGTGAACTTGGGCTCAAGACACCGGAAGAGATGTTCACCACAAAGAAGCTGGAGGTAAGCCATCTCAAAATATTTGGTTGTCCAGTGTTTATTCATATACCTAAAGAAAAGAGAAACAAGATGGACCCTTCAGGAAAGAAGGGAATATTTGTGGGATACTGTGAGGTCTCCAAGGCCTTCAGAATCTATATACCAGGTCAACATCACATTGAGATCATTAGGGATGTGACCTTTGATCAAGATGTAGCACTCAAGAAATCTAGACTATGTTAGCTTGAAGAGGTATATGAACAGGAACCCATAATCCCCAATACTGCAATGAGGGAGGCTCCCAGAGCTGCAAAACTAGTGAGGGAAGTTGTAACTTCCCCTGATTAGGAACTTCTCAAAGACCATGATATAGTAGAAGTGAAAGAACCTCCTCAGATGACAATCCTCCATAAAAGAAAGACAGCTTGGGCTAGAGAGCTTATTCAAGATGGAGAGAAGTACGGTTTTCCCCAAGGAACTACGAGATAGGTGAAAAGACCAAAGCCATTCTCCAGTTATACGACTTTGATGTGTGATCTCCTAGAAGAGGAGCCTACCTTCTTTGAAGAATCCATTCAGAGGAAAGAATGGGAAGATGCCATGATGGAGGAATACCAAATCATAATGAAGAATGAAGTATGGGAAATAGTTCCCAGACCGAAGAATAAAGATGTGGTATCCTCCAGATGGCTCTTCAAAATAAAATGTGTTGTTGATGGAAGTATTGAGAAGTATAAAGAAAAAATTGTCGCTTGTGGCTTTTCCTAGAAGGAAGGCATTGACTATGAAGAGACATTCACTCCTGTGGCCAGATACACTTTGATCAGAACCATCATAGCTCTTGCAGCTAAGATGAAGTGGAAGCTGCATCGGATGGACATGAAGACAACTTTCCTAAATGGTGTTATCGAAGATGAAGTGTATATAGAGAAACCTCAAGGATTTGAGGTTGAAGACAAGAAGTATCATATCTGATGATTGAAGAAAGCCTTATACGGATTGAAGCAAGCTCCTAGAGCTTGGTATGGCCGTATAGACAGTTTCTTGACGAGCTTAGGCTTTACCAAGAGTAAATCAGACTCAAATATCTACTTCAAAATCATGAATAACAAGCCAGTAATATTACTGCTATATGTGCATGACTTATTCTTAACTGGAGAAGAAAAGCTCATCACTGAATGTAAAAAGAGACTTGCCTCAGAATTTGAAATGAAAGANAGGATCTTCCTTAACCAAGGGAAGTATATAGTCGAAATCTTTAAGAGATTCAACATGTTGGAATGAAAACCCATGAATACAACCATGGGAGGGAAGCTGAAGCTGCTGGTCGATACTTCGTCAGAATTGATTGATGCCACACTGTACATAAAGATTATTGGATTGCTAATGTACCTGATGAACACCAAACCAGACATTTGTTTTGCCGTGAACACCTTGAGCCAGTTTCTGGTAGAACCCAGATGTGTTCACCTAGTGGCTGCAAAACATGTGATGAGGTACCTTAAAGGTACAATAGATTATGGTCTTAGCTATGATGGAGATCATGATTTCACATTGAGTGAATATACTGATGCAAATTGGGCAGGGAGTGTTTCTGACAGAAAAAACACTTCAGGATGCGATTTCAGTTTGGGATCAGCTATGATCTCATGGTAGAGTAGGAAGTAATCTAGTATTTCTCTCAACACAGCGGAAGCATAATAAATTGTTGCATTTTCTTCTAGCTGCGAAGCTATATGGCTTCGAAAGTTGTTGACTGGCCTATTTGACTTAGAGATGAGAGCAACCTTGATTCTATGTGACAATCAGAGCTGCAAAAAAATGACATAGAATCCTGTATTCCACGACATGTTGAAGCACATAGGGATCCATTATCATTACATTCGTGACATGGTACAGAGAGGAGCCTTAAAGCTCCAGTACATTAGCATGGATGAATAGGTTTCTGATGTGTTGACCAAGCCCCTATCTCGTGTGAAGTTTGAGTACTTTTGAGATAAGCTTGGAATAGTCTGAAAGGACCTTCCTTGAAAGGGGGAGTAGTTGTTGTGATGAGATATTCCTTTCTTCCGACCTTGTGGTTGTGACGTAAAGCAGGACGTGCACCTTGCTTTTGACCCAGTTGTCAGACGTAAAGAAAGATGAGATGTGTGCCTTAATTCTGACCCAGTTGTCAGACATAAAACAAGATGAGATGTGTTCCTTGCTTCTGACCCAGTTGTCAGACGTAAAGCAAGATGAGACGTGCACCTTGCTTCTGACCCAGTTGTCAAACGTAAATCAAGATGAGATGTGTTCCTTGATTTTGACCTAGTTGTCAGACGTAAAGCAAGATGAGATGTGTTCCTTGCTTTTGACCTAGTTGTCAGATGTAAAGCAAGATGAGATGTTCCTTTCTTTTGACCTAGTTGTCAGATGTAAAGCAAGATGAGATGTTCCTTTCTTCTGACCTGTTTGTCAGACATAAAGCAAGATGAGATGTTCCTTGCTTCTGACCTAGTTGTCAGATGTAAAGTAAGATGAGACGTTCCTTTCTTCTGACCTAGTTGTCACACGTAAAGCAAGATGATATGATGAGACTAGCACTGAGCTTCCGGCTGGATAGCTGTGATGTAAAGCCAGTTTAATATCCTACTTCCAACCGGATGGTTGTGACGTAAAGCAGAACGAGTATCTTGCTTCCATCTTGAGTGCTGTGAAGTAAAGAAAGACGATGAGATGAGACAAGTACTGAGCTTCCAGCTTGACAGCTGTGATGTAAAGCCAGTCTTGTATTATGATGAGCCAACCTTGTGCTGTGATGATAATGATGTATCGGTTTTTATACTAATACATATTGATGCAGATGATGATGGAATTACTTTGAGAATGACGATGTTGTTGATGAAGAAAACTTTCGATGATTTATAGATACGCCAGTCAGTGTTCCAAGATGATATTGACGATGCTGTCCTCTCACCCACTTGATGTTGTTCATGATGCTGTCCTCTCTCTCTTGCATGATGTTGCTGAAGAATACCCTTCTTGTTAAGGGAGAGTGTTGAAATAATGTAACTACAAAGAGTATTCTTCTTATTATTAATATATTATTCATAGGATCAATCCCCATTGTGGATTGATCATGTCAGTTATTGTAATAGGAACAAATCCCCTTTTGTGGATTGGTCAAAAGACAATTGTAATAAGCAGAATAAGAAGTCGGCCCCAACAGATATTAAAGAGACCCAAAAATATAATAAAGGTGGGTTTACCCACTCAGTTTGAGAAGTCGGCCCTGCCAGTGAAGAGACACTTCACACGTGCCAAACTTGTATAAATAAAGGAGGCTAGCGCCTCACTTAGACACAACTCACTTGCTCATTTTGAGAGACAAGTTCAGATCTGCTACCAGAGAAGAAGGAGAGAGAGAGTGTAACATATCTGGGAGAGGACTTTCTGTATTAGCTTCAGAGATCTCTTGGCATTGTATTGGCTATCTATATTAAGGAAGTTTTGCTAGGTTTTCTTCCCCTAGAGGGTTTCCCAGGATAAACTCTGTGTCTCTTGTGATTGTGTATTTCTCAGTGATCTTGGATTATGCTATTGTTATCTAATGAAATGCAAAAATCTATAATAATGGCTTAAACATTAACACATACATGTGCAAGAATCAGACCTAATTATGTTGCGAGCAAGCATTTAAATGTAGAACCATCAAATATAACTCATAATCCATAAGGAAATACTATAATGCATAAGTAAACACATAAAGACACATCATATTTGAAAATTTAGGTCCTTCTTCATATTATCTTCAGAATCCTTCTCTGATTACAGACTCAAAATTACACAGTAGTGCATTGTACAGACTCTTGGCTCTGAACTCATGTCGCAGAGATTCAATTCTCAAACTGATAGATCCCATTCATTACAGACTCAAGACTTGACTTAACTCAACTTACAACAATCATCAAAAACTAATCTGACTAACCCAACCAAAAAAACAACAACTTCAATAAATCAATCAACCTTTTTACAATTACGTTCATCCCTCTATATAATCTGGGTTGTGTCTTCCTTCTCGGCTTGCATGATTTCTTGTTCTGTTGCAACCGTTTGTTGCTTAGCTAATGTTGCGATGACTTTCGCAACTAATTTTAGTTGCTATTTCTCCAGGCCTCTGATGAATCTTTCCCAACTCGTGCTCAGTCAAAACTTGCACAATTCCTTATCCAAAAAATGAAGATCTCGACAGGCTCCGACCAAAATCCTTGACTTACCCTCAAGTCAAGCGCTTGGTTCTTTCACATCCTCCAGGAGCATCTGCTGTTTTCCCTTATCCTTATTTTCTTCTTCGTTGGGCTCTTATGTTTGTGATTTCTCTTCTTTTACCTCTTCAAATGAAGGAACCAACTCTGGTACTAATTCTAAGGCTCGTTGTTTCACCCCTTGAAAGCTTCCAACTTTGTCTTGCCATTTTCGGGAAAGGAGTGATGCCTCTGCAAGAAACTGTTGGGTTGTCTCTTTGCTATACTCCTTTGGCTTGACCTCGACCAACAAGTTCCACTTGGAATATGCTGTTGCATCAACTTGATGCATTTTCATGTAGGTTGTCTGAATTATAGGTCGAAAGTTGCACAACTCCTTCTTGGCTACGAACTGTGCCTCAAAGAGTGTATTCAGTTCATTGTCGGCCTGTTGGATTTGGTCGAACTTCTGTTGTTGCTCCATGGGGTCCATTGTGGAAACAACTTCTTCATTCAACACTTGGATCTTTATTCTCACCTCCTCCAATACTTGGTTTTGTCGAGCGATGATGCCCATCCATTCGTTGACTTCCCCGAAGATTTTGGTGCATTCTGTTGTGTGCTTGTGAAGTGTTGCTCGGGCGTTGTTACCTTGTAATATTATATTCTGCATTTTCTCCTGCAGCTGTTGAGGCTGCTACTCTGCTTCCTGTTGGACCTATTATAGCTTTGATTCCAGCTGCTTGGTGCAAGTAGTGAGTTGTGTCCATGCTTCTTGTAGCAACTCGATCTGTTGCTCTAGCTCACCTACCTTGTTAGCTTTGGGTAGTTCGGGCACAACCTTCTGAATCTTCGGCCATGCTTCAACAAGTCTTTCCTACACTTTTTCCAGTTTGCGTTGGACTTGGAGTTTGTCATGTGCTTCCTGCATTCTGCATGTTTGGACGACAAAGTCTTCCTTCCTTTCAACCTCAACGGATCTCTCGGCCTTGTGGAGCCTTTGCTATAATTGGTTTGTTGATGCTCGAATTAGTCCAAATATTTTCTTCACTTGCCACTGTACCAGGTCAGCGGATGAAGGAGCTGTGTCGCTGGGTGCTCGTGTCTGCAGTGGAATTCCACTGGCCATTGAATGGTCCAAGCGAGTTTCTACCTCCTCCTTCGTTGGTGGTACTGGTGTGATACTCAAACTTAGATATGTGGGAAAAAGAGTCAGAACCTACGTTATGGCTATGCAAAGTTACATCAATTATGCACATTGCTGAGGGTTCTGGAGAACCTGCTCCATTTGTGCTCATGTGGATGTTGTGTCCTACTCGGTTATTGATTTTGGTTTGTTGTGAGCATCTGGTATCTCCGACTCTTTTGGTGATTTTGCTTCGTGCGCCTTGATTTCTTGGGCACCCTCACCCTTGGATGGTGAGATGATTTGCTGGTTGCTTTCGGCTTCTAGATCCTCTCTAGTTTGGGTGTATTTTTCCTGCGTTGAAGACTCAGGTTGATGTTCCTTGGTGTCTAGATTCAAATCATTCAACTTCATGCTCGGCTCTAATGCTTTGGGTTCTAGACCAAAAACTTCTGATGTTGGTTTGGGTGACTCTTTGGTTATTTCTGGGATTCCTCACTCCACTATATATGGTTGATCGAGCTGCATTGTGTCTGGGGTTGTGGTCTGATGTGGACTGGTGGTGGTGGGGTTTGGTGATTGGGGTGGTGGTGGTGATGGAGAGTGCTCAGTGACAAATGTGGAAAAAATTGTTTTAGGCTCCGGGTCATCCTGAATATCAATGATAGTGGTGGCTTTGACCACTGCTCGGGTGCGTGGGGAAGCTAATGAAAGGGGTTGGGGGTTCAGAGGTTTGTTCAGTGAGACCTCGGTTCTAGGCCTCTTCACCAATGTTTCGATACCAAACAAAACACCCAAGATCTTGTTAACATCCGCACCTAAAAACACAACATCAACTGGCAGATGACGGAGGGATGGTCTTTTCCTCCTCTCTAATTGTTGTATCTCTTCTTCCTCCTCTGAGTCTGATTGTACTGGAGCATCTGGCTTCTTCGGCTCTAGGCCTGAGCTCGGTCCTTCTCCTGATTTCTTGTCTTTTTTCTTTAGCATCTCCGCAGGAAAAATGTAGTGCATCCCCGACTTATGCGAGTCGCGTTTGACTCCTAGACATGACATGAATTCCTTGTCAAAGGCCTCTTCATATAGATGGAATGGTAACATCCTTGTGTGGAAATGTTCCTTGCTAACATGTATCCCCAGACAAATGTATGGTGTCGGTTCATGCTGAAGGCAATATTTCTCATATTGCAGTTGAGGAGCTCCTGCGGGATACATAACCTCTGCGTTGTGTCTATCAGACCATTATACCATTTAGAAAATGCTGTGGCATTGAAGGCTATATTCTCCGAGTCTGGTTTGAACTGCCATGGCTCGAACAACTTCGCCATGTGGCCCTTATCTGGTATTGTTGGTTGCCTGCCCATAGGTGGCTTCCATTTGAACATTGCGAATTGCACCAGTAGGTATCCATAAGTGAAGGTTCCTCCCTTCTCCTACTCTTCCTCGCAAGATACTATTAGTTCCTCCAGCAGGTAACTACACCAATTGAACACTGCTACATTGGCGCAAAATTCAGTGATTGATAATGCATCCAGAGTGCATTCACCTTTATAGTATGATCTCATGACCTTGCTGGCTATGATGTAACAAATAGTATAGACTATCTCGGATAGTATTGGTTTGATTACTTTTGTGCATCCTCCCCTCTTCATGTTGAATTTCTCATACACGCTGAGCTTGCCTTTCTTTTTCTCGTGCTTACCGGGACCCTGGAATCCTTTTGACACATCCTCTCCTTGGGAGGATAGTCTCGTAAGCTATTGGATGTCTTCAGCATGGATTGCATACGACTTATCCAACCATAGA
>ML777394.1:438762-517235 GCA_009831015.1 Picea engelmannii | reverse complement strand
TGGTACCAAAGACTGGTAGGTCTCTCAGGTTCATGATGGTCAAATTGAATAAGTTGATGAAGTCTTATTTTGGTATAAATTGCATACCTTCAATTCCATCCGAGGCCATCTCCCAAAAGACATATGTGTGCATCTGTGGGAACAATAATGAATCCGTGAGGTCAAGGTTGAGGAGCTTAACATGCTCCACTTTCCCTTTGAGATCGCCCACGACCTCGATCCAGGGGTCCCAGGGCTCGTCTGCTACTACTTGTTTAGACATGGCACTTCGAGTGGCTGTGGCTCTTGGCATTCAGACTTCTGTGGCAAGCTAAGGACTATGGATTTCACAATGATACAGGTTGGTTCACTCTATTGAATCAAGAAATGGCCATGTTTATTTTGGAAACGATGCATTCACGGGTGAGTTCTCAGGGCCTTATACTTGGATTAACGGGCAATTTTAGCAGTAACTGTTGTTCATCATGACTATATGGACACAACGTTATCTGAGTTGTCCGATGCTATAGTTTAATAGGGTAAATCCTATTGGGCGATTTTGGGATTTATCTATTTTTGTGAGTGGAATAGGGACACGACTGATTTTAGACCTTTCCGTTTGACGGTTGGGTATCCGGGTGTGAACTTCGATGGAATGTTTGCATAACATGGCTTTATGGCTTAATAGACTTCAAATGTGGTACCGAAATGAAAATAAAGGCTGTGGCTAGACTAGGTTCATGTGGCATATGGATTCAGATCATATTCAGATTCATCCTTTCTCTGAGCACAGAGGTTGATCCATCATATTAATGTCTGTCATTAATGGATTATCTTAAACTTTGGATCCTACATTGCTGAGTCATTAGTTCTGTATCAAACAACACTTAATCAGAAAATGAACTATGTGTCATGGTGCAACACTGTGCATATTGACTTTATTACTGAATTTACAAAAGTTTCAGAAAACTCAAATATAACTATTGTACAAGCTCTTTTGGACTAGAGAAAAAATCCCTCTTTCTCAGTTTTGAGACAGGCAGGGTTTCAGGCGAGTGCCATTCACCCATCCTAGTCGCATCACACCATCCAGTTGCACGAGTCTGACTGCTTCTGAGGGTCGGATCTCCACAATCATGAATTGTCCCAACCAGTGCATACACAACTTTCTAGGACGCTTCTGGTACCAGCTATCATAGAGTAACACCTTGTCTCCTTGCATGAATACCTTGGTCTTAATGTTCCTATCATGCCAAGATTTTTTTCTTTCTTTTTCAACTGATTGATGAAAGTTTTCTAGAAATATGGTCTCTTCGAGTTCTTGTAGTTTTGTAAGTCTATGCGCAATGGATTCCTCTTATCTCATGCGTGTGACTTGTGCAATATACAAACTTGGAGTGATGAACTCTGCAGGCACCACTTCCTGTCTCCCATAAACCAACTGGAACGGTGTGTACCTATGGAGTTTCTTTTCGGTTGTCTTGTAAGCCCATGGTACAACTGGAACTCAGTCATCCCAATCCTCTCAGTTTGCGCAACAAACCTTTGTTAGTCCCCTTTCCAGAATTTTATTGAAGGCTTCGACTGTTCTGTTGGCCTATGGGTAGTATGGACTGCTCTTGTGATGTTGAATCATAAATTTTGTTGTAAGTATTGCTATAGTGATGCTAATGAAATGAGCTCCCTGATCACTGCTTAGGCTCCTGGGACACCCGAACCGAGTAGTGATATTCTCGAAAATGAACCTGGCAGCAGTATCTATCAAACAGTTCTGTACAACCGCTACTTCTTCCCAGCGGGTAAGGTAGTCAGTCACGGTAATGATGTACCTAGCCTTTGAATGTTTGGCTGTGGGGTTGATTGGTCCAATGAAGTCAACTTCCCATTTATTAAATGCTTGTAGATCTCTAACTGGTTGTAGTGGTAGTTCATCCCGACATGACGACTTGCCCACACGTTGACAAACATCACATGATATAGCATATGCTTTTTCATTCTTGAAGAGTGTTTCCCACCAAAGTCTTTCCTGTAGAAATTTCTATGGCGTGGCCTTTCCTCCTACATGGCCTCCTGCAACTCCACTATGGAATTCCCAGAGTATATCTTGCCTTTCATGATCCAAGACACAACGTTTGAGGATGTTGTCTAGTCCTAGTTTATACAATTGTCTGGCGATCAACTGGTAATCTGCTGCTCTAACAACCATATGGAATTTCTGGGTTGCGGAATAGGTTTCAGGATAGGCCCCTGTACTAAGAAAGATTTCTATGTCCGCCAGGTATTCCGGTATGGACTCAATCCTGAACAAATCTGCATCTGGGAGCTGATCATTTACCGCACTACCACTTTCCCCTTACTCTAACCTGGATAGTTGATCAGGTCCTATGTCGCATCTTCCTGGCTTGATGATAACTTTAAAGGAAAATTCCTGAAATAACAACAACCATCTAAAAATTCTCCCTTCCAACACAAGTTTATTAACTAGATATTTTAATGCAGAATGATCAGTAAAGAATTTGAAATGAGACCCTAACAAATAATGTCTAAATTTCTGCAAAGCATAAATCATGTACAAACCCTCCCTTTCCGTCGTTGTGTAGTTTTGTTATGCTTGCAACAACTTCCGAAACACAAAATAGATAGGTTGATCCATAGATCCATCTCCAGGTTGCATTAAGATGGCTCCTAAGGCAATTCCTGAAGCATCTACATGGACATTAAATTCATTCTCCCAGTTTGGGAATATCATAATCGGTGTTGTAATGAGTTTCTCCTTAAGTGTCTCAAATGATTTATCACATTCAGGAGTCCAGTGGAATGTTTTAGCCTTTTCCAGTAGGTTTTCTAGAGGTGCAGTAATGTTGGCATATCTTTGGATGAACCTGCGATAGTAACTTGTGTGTCCCAACGTGGAGCACAACTTCTTAGCACTCATGGGTGGTGGCATATTCACAATGAACACAACTTTGGTTGGATCTACCAATACTCCTTCTCGGTAGACTATATGGCCCAACAAATTCCCATGTGGTACACATAAGATACACTTTATGAGATTCAATGAGATCTGTAACTCTCTGCATCTGTCAAACATTAGCCTCAACAGTGCTACATGTTCCTTGAGCAGGCTATATATTGTCCAATCATCCATATAGACTTATATAAATTTGTGAATGAACTCTCTAAAATATTCTATCATAATCCTGGAGAAAGCTGCAGGGGCATTATTTAAGACAAATGGCATCATGTTGTATGCAAAAGATCCCCATTCTATTATGAAAGTGGTCTTTCTTTTGTCCTCTTCAACAATCCTGACTTGATGGTATCCTGAAAATCTGTCTGTGAATGAGTATGCTTCCTTTCCCACAACTTGTTCTAGCACCTCGTCTGTAAAGGGTGTTGGGAAGGGGTCATGTACACAGGGAAAGTTGAGACTTATATAGTCTACACAGACTCTAATATCCTCTGTGTCTTTCTTTCTTTGAATGACTATTGGGTTGACCCACTCTGCTTATTCTATTTCAAAAATGAGACCTGCTTCCAACATCTTATCTATATCCTTCTTAACCTTCTCTTTTTCTCTTGGGTTAAGACGGTATCGTCTATATCTGATAGGCTTGGATCCTGGTTTTAACTCAATCTTCATTTCTCACATGACTCCTTTGATTCCATTTAACTCGAAAAACGTCTTTGGGAACAAATTGTCATATTCTCGCAGTAAACTCTATATTTCCTGATTGTTTTTCTCATCCCAGTAATCTTCCACCATAGCTATCTTGGGTTTCTCTGTAGTCCCTATGTTGATTTTGCGCAATTTTAATGGGTGATTGTAGGAACTATCGGTCTGGCTAGGTATGGTGTTTTGGATTTCTCTTCTCCCCTCTGTCTCTTTGATGGCTAGGTTTCTTTGTTCTTTTAAGTCATCTAATATTTCCAAATCTTTGCTAATCTGATAGCCTTCTATAGGCTTCTTAGTTGAGGGCAAGTGGAGATTTGTATGAAGTTCTTGGCTCTGTTTGGCACATACCACTAAGTTTGATTTCTGATTATCATTATCTGTAAAAATAAATCCTTTAATCTTTTGCAGGGCTTCTTCAAGCTCACGGTACTTACTTGTGAATGAGAAGTCCTTGCAAAAATGAGCTTCTATTATTTTCCAGTCGCTGGTTTGTCTTCTGGTTTCCTCATGTATAAACCAAGCTTTCAGGATTGGACCTAGAGAGTGGGGAAATACCTTAATCCATAAGTGAGAGGGTATCCCCGCAACTTGCCACTGTGTCATGCACTGTTCAATGTGTATTCTAGGATCCAATTTTCCACTGAACAGTTTCACAACTTGGGTATATGTCTGCATCTCTCATTCCAATTGCTCCTTATTCTAGAACCTGTACTTGATAGCTTTCTTCACCTTGTCCCAAGTTCTGAGTACGACTTTATGATTGGCCCACCATCTAGCGGGGTTGTTCTGAAAGGCTACATCTATTACCAATATTCTTTGATATGCTCTTACATTTTCCTCCATCTTGTGCAAAAAACTGTCAAGATCTGAGGTGCCATCATTTACTGGGTATTCTATAACTTTGGTCGCAACCCATATGGTTGCTCTGACAATTGCGCATATTCTTGAGAATATTTTGTGCGACCCTTGTTGCCAACTGTCAAAAGCCAATTATGAATCTTCATCCGTTGACTGTATACTTATCCAACTTACTGACCCATCGAAGGTGGGGTTTATATAATTGTTTCTTGTCCCAACTATTACAGTGTACAATTGGTCCAAGTCTTCTCCCTCCATATTATTGTATGTTGCTTCTGTATACCTGTGTCCTACATATGGATCCAAAGGTTGAAATACCTTGATTCCCTCAGCCTCAAAGGTCATGGTGTCTTTATTTAATTCGATTACTACATAATTATCACAGGCCCAATCAATGCCTAGTAGTGCAGGGTAGGGGTCCTTATCTCCCATGATCTCAATGACTTCAAAGTCAACCACTGTTTTTACTCATGCTAGATCTATTTCCATGTTCTCCAATCTTTTTATGGAGAAGATACAATATTGGTTTACCATTATTAACTGATTTGGGGAATATGTCAGCCTCGTTTTTCCTAAGGCTTCCCAGGTCTTCTTAGGCAAAATGTTCACATGTGACCTTAGGTCCAACAGGATATCCTTAATTTCAAATTCATCTAACTGGGCTATTAATCTGAATTCCCTACCGTTTCTTTCTTTTCTTTTCTGCACACTCTAAGTACTTTTCTCATGAAGATTGGCCATTATCCTTGCTTCTAGGGGTTCTTCATTCCCTAAAACTAGGTATAGCGCATTGCATAACTTTTCTGTTAGTTGATCATTCCCTAGAATGTCAGAGAATAATTGAAACCAAAGGCCAACTACGTTTTGAGGTTACTCAGGTTGTCTTGGTATGACTATAGGGTTTCTGGGTGCAGGGGGTGAAGCGGGGACTTGTGCCATCTTAGGGTAAACAGTCGGCTCGGGGTATTCTCTTGCATTTTAGGACTAGGAATATTTTGAAATACTTCTATGGAATCCTTAAAGAACATATTTTGTTTTAGAGGGTCACACTTGTCTTCCTTAGATGCTTCTTTCTGGATCTGAGGTAGAGTATCAGCATCAACTCCTGTCCTCGCTCCTCCTTGAGTAATGATATTAAGGTTGGGCAATTGTCCCTTGCTAACCCTCTTGATTTCTGAACTGATGAGGTTAGTTCCTCATTGTCATTCTCTATCTTCCCATTTTGCAATTAATTCTAGGCAATCTTCAGTTGCGTGTTCATTGTTTCCACAGTGAGAGAACCATGGCCCCCTTGGATGAGGAAAATATCTAGCCAAGTGACCTTTCTCATCATAGTTATAACATCTGCTTGGTCCTCTTCCCCCATTTCTTCCTCCTCTGAAGTCTCCTTCGATTCCACCTCCTCAACCTCTTCCTGGTCCCTGAGGGTTTTCATTCACCCTGAATGTTGTTTGGTCTAGCCTGTTTGCAAGTTCATCCAACACTCTATATTGATTGGTAGTATGTGTGGTAGAAACGCAGAACTCACAGTGTACCGTGTTTGGTATTGTTGAATATTTCTGCATGATGGGGCACTGTCTTGGTCCATGCCCATGGGTTTGACAGATTTCAAAATACTTGGCTGTTGGTGTTGCTTGGCCTCCTGGAAAAGAATGATACGGTGTGGGGTTATGGAATGGTAAGTCCATCGACACTTGTGCAACTCCTCCAGTGGGTCCTGATGGTGCTACCATCCGATTATGAGGAGGTCCCATTCAGGGATGATTTTAAGGATGGAAAATTTATTTTTAAATGTAGAAACCTTTTCGAATCTTACTTATCATTCATATGCCAACTATAAATGTTTGGCGATATTTTTGTAAAAACATTCAAATTTCTAAGGATTTTATATATTTTTTATAAAATTTTGGTGATTTTTAAGGGAAAATCATTTTATCCTATAGAATTTGGGCGAATCATTTTTAAAATAGGGAATCTCGTTTTTTGTAAAAACATGGAAAATTAGCCCATGAGAAAAATTTATCCCCTAAAATCATCCATGGTCCCATTACCCTCATTTGCAGACATTCGTTCACCAAATGACTTTCCGTATAACATCCAATGCACCAAAACTGTGGCTGTCCTGGTCTAGGTATCTTCATCTCCTGAATCTTTTCCATGAGTGACGGAATTTGCCCTTGTAGTTGCACCAGATTCACATCTACTGGGGGTTTGGTTACTCTCAGGTTCCTAGGGTATCCTGCCATGGATTCAATCTTCATCAATTGTTTGAAGGCGTCTGTTAATGTGGCTATCCGTTGTTGCGTTTGAGGAATCCGAGTCAGCGGAAACAACCCCTGAATGTACCACTCCATTTGATGTTCTTCATGGATTGGATGTGCCAACTTCCCTATGGAATATTTTAACTTCTGGATGTATTCCTAGGATGATTCACCTTCCCACTGCTGGATCTCACGTAACTTAGATATAGATTGTTTTTCTGACTGGGGTAGTTTGAACTCTGCTATGAACCTTTTCCATACTGGTCTGAGTGTGAACACTTGACCTTGCATCCCTGGCACTCCCGGCTCAATGATCTTCATGTACCACTTGAGAGTGTGACCTCTCAAGGTAGTCTGGAACTCGACCAACTTATTCGCATCTAGAGTCCCTTTGGATCTCTAGATTGCTTCGCACAAGAACCAATGCTGCTCAACATCTTCATCTCCCTTACCCAAAAATTCTGGGTATCGAGCAATCAAACCTCCCGCATGGTTGGCTATTGTTGATCTTGTTGTTCCTATCAATATGAATCCTAATGTTCCTGCTTAAGATCTATCAGGGGATCCCAATATCCTTCCTGTGCTCGCACTTCCTGGTTGTGATTAACTAATTAATTGTATTGGAATAGAGCTAGTATGAGAAGGTAGTATCGAACTTACTACTTGTATAGAAGACACTTGGGGTATGGGTGATTCGGGGTTGGTGCCACTGGCTTCGGGGCGGTTTTATTTGATCTAGGGGATCTCATTTGCTTCCACTGGGACGATCTCTTCAGTCAGATTCTCGATCTCTCCTGTTATTAGGGCTGGATCTTCTCTTTCTTCTCCAAGATTCATGTTGTCTTCTTCCTCTATTACGTTTACACCTTCTCTTTCTTGTCCCACCTCCCGGGGACTTCATTATCTCTGTGCTTCTCTCTCATTCAATATTTGACTGGCCAACCATTCCTGTCTTCTCATCTTCTTCATTTTTCCATTTGTCTTTCCTCTACTTCTCCCGATCTGCCTTCTTTCCTCAAATTCTCAGACTGTCTTGCTGCTTTCTTGATCTTGCCACACCACCACTTCTCAACTATGGCGGCTCAATTCAAGGATCGCTCATCTCTTGAGTCCATTTATTGTTGTTTCCCCCACCATTTGTCAAAGAATCCTTCCCCTCTCTCATGCGATGACTCTCAACCCGCCTCTCCCTACTCCAAGCGATGGTGTTTACGTTGCCATCTCAGTTGGGGACATAATCAACATCCCTTCCTCCACTAAGAAAACCTTAATCCATAGGGGGATTTCTCTCAACAACCTTCCTCTTGCGTCTTTCTTGAAAATTGCCTCTTCCCGGGAGAAAGACTGGTGGTTCTCAGCTGCAAATTCAATTATGTATCCCTCTAGTGTGGTGCTAACCCAAAAATCCATAGCTTGTGTAACTGGACAATCCAGCCTCTAAAGTGCTGCTAGATTTTCGGTATCCCACACGCAGATCCTCTTAACTTTCCCTTGGAACTCTGGAGCTTCTTCGAGCCTCTTTATCTAGTAGAAAAATTCTTTCGAGAACATAACCCAGAAAATCTTGTATTGGTTACTCGATCTTTCCGAGTAAAAGATTGCTTCGTGAGTGTTTTCCACTGATTTTCTCCTCAGTTCCACTTCTTTCCATATGAAGGCGTCACAGTTCCTTTCCCACCATTGATCAATACCATATCCATGGATCGGCGAAAGCATTCTCCCTACAGGTTCCCTTTTAACACAAGTCCCAAAAATGGAACCATTTTTTTGGCGCCAGTTTGATTAGACCAGGGTCCTTCTCAGGTTACCAACAAAAGGTACTGTGTAGTCTAGAGCATTAGCATTTTCATCTCCTCTGAGGAGAAGAAGTCTCACCCGAAGCGCTACTAAGACCGATAGATAGGGAAGGGTAGGGAAAAGACTTAAGAAGATCCATAGAACCTTCATGACTCATTCCTGATCTTGTGCAAGAGACATGAACAAATCTGAAACATACATGTGCAAGAATCAAATCTACTTACATTTCGAGCAAGCATTTAAACGTAGAACCATCAAATAGAACTCATAATACATAAGGAAATACTGTAATGCATAAGTAAACACATAGAGACACATCATATTTGAAAATCTAGGTCCTTCTTCATATTATCTTCAGAATCCTTCTCTGATTACATACTCATAATTACACAGTAGTACGCTGTACAGATTCTTGGTTCTAGACTCATGTCACAGAGCTCCAATTCTCAAACTGATAGATCCAATTCATTACAAACTCAATACTTGACTTAACTCAACTTACAACAATCATTAACAACTAATCCGAATAACCCAACCAACAAAACAACAACCCGACTAATTCAATCAACCCTTTTACAATTATGTTCATCCCTATATATAAGTTGGGTTGTGTCTTCCTTCTTGGCTTGCACACTTTCTTGTTCTGTTGTAACCATTTGTTTCTTAGCTGGCATTGCGTCGACTTTCACAACTTATTTATGTTTCTCTTTCTCCAGGCCTCTGATAAACCTTGCACAACTCGTGCTCAGTCAAAACTTGCACAATTCCTTATCTAAAAAATGAAATGAAGGGCCCAACAGTTCTTTGATATTCACTAATTTATTATGACACTTATGATGACTTAGCATAAGCATGTAATTCAATACATAAAAGTCATTTAAAATCGATAATTCAAAATTGAGTAAGAATTAAAATCTTAGAATTCAAGCATATCATAGTTGATCATGGTTCCTTGCCTTTTAAATATGGATGTTCCCATCCGAAAGTTATGTAGTTAAAGGAATTTGAATTCTAAAATTATAAAGTGAATTATATAAATATCAATAATAATAATTGTGATGAATCATACACTTTCTTAAATCTAATCTTATGACCATGGCTAAAGTTAAAGGTATTAGAATCTATTGCAAGTTCTTGATTGTCCTAAACCATAATTTTAGTTTTATGATTAATACATATTACATATGTTTTTTGAATCTAATCTTATAACTATGACTAAAGTTAAAGGTATTAAAATCTATTAGAAGTTCTTAATTGTCGTAAATTATATGATTTTAATCCTAATTCTTTTTATGCTAGATTGAAATCAAGTTGATATATACAATACATATACTATATGTATTACATATAACATATGTTTTCTTGAATTTAATTTTATAACTATGATTAAAGTTAAAGGTATTAAAATCTATTGCAAGTTCTTAATTATCATAAATCATATGATTTTAATCATAATTCTTTTTTGTGCTAGATTGAAATCAAATTGATATATGATTTTAATCATAATTGTTTTTGTGCTAGATTGAAATCAAGTTGATATTGTTAAAATAAAATATAAAATTTAAATGTATTTAAGTTAACTAGTATTTTATATCTCACCAAAATGTCATTAGATCCCACCCCTATATGGAAGAGCTATGAATTATGAAGCACAAATGAAATAGAACTTATTAAGAGCTAGTATTTTTAAACTTATTGAAAAGAGACTAATAATAATATTAAAAATTAATTAAGAAAGTTATGTTTTATGAAATATTTCTTTAAAGTTTATGTATATTTGATTTTATATAATATTATTATAAACAAAAAAAATTGGTTAACATGTATATTTGATTTTATACAATATTATTATAAAAAAAAAAAATTGATTACTATGTATATGATTTTACACAATATTATTATAAAAAAAAAATGGTTAATATATACATATTCCAAGGAGGGAAGTAAGCAATTTTTACTTAATATTAGAAAAACTCCAATTTCATTAAAAACATTAAATTCTTATTCACTATTTTATATTTTATTTCACATTTAAGGAAAATTCTTGATTCACTATTTTATTTCACATTTAAGGAAATATATTGCTCAATGTTTTTAATAATACTTTGTGATTTTAACATGAACACTTAATCATAATATTTTACATTAAATCTCATATAAAATTTACTTCTCCATTATTTTATATTAAACATTCATATTGACATTTCTTATTTATGTTATCATTTCAATGTTTCCAATAATATAATATAATATTATTGTTTTACTTTATTTTGTATTTTACTAATTTCATTAAATTATCTATTTACATTATTTACCCTTCACTAGTGAAGCATTTGGTGCTTTGTTTTCACTATTTTATATTGATTTTGGACATTACTATAGTTTTAATGTTTCTTTTTTTTACCTAAAAAATATTTATGTATTTTTATTTTTATACAACATAAAATTATAACTATATGGGGGACTTGCCCATCCCTGAGAGAAATTAATCAAATTTCATCATAACAATATTCAGTTTATTCTTCACAAGAAGACAATACTGTGTACTGTGTAGAGATAATGTCACTAGAGTTTATCTTGCTAACTTTTATGTTCACTATGCATACTATTAAGTCTGATAATATCTATTGAACTTAAAACAAAGAATATTTCAAACCTGATTTTCCTTAGCTTCAACTTGGAATGGCTGCATCTTGGTGTCCAGTTCCACGTCCTTACTGACTTCATCATATTTAATCTAGATAGACTGGTCCTTGGATCCTATGTAGCTTGGGTTCACTGCCTTAGCCTTTGACTGCTTCTAGTTTTGATCTTCTGGTGTCATTATAAATTTAATGCCATATTTGGATTTGTAGAAAGATTAAATTTACCTTCTAAAATTTTAACATCATACGTGGTATCCTCTTATTCCTTTCTAGTTTTCTCTACCGGCTGAGCCACCATTGCCTCGATGATCCAATATGTTTCTATCAATTTGAAGTATTTGGTTTCTTTGGTCCTAGTATAATCTGGGACGTCCACCCATTCCTTTACCTCTTCCACGATCACCTCCTCTATTGTATTTTTCCTCTAAACTCTCATGGCCTCCTTGATCTCGATTTCTACCTTCTTATCTACATCTAATAAGAGGTACTTGAACCTGCAACCCTCCATCCAGGTCCCTTTAGCTTCCCTATTTTTTTTCACTCGTCCGTGGGAGGAGGAAGCATCTTCTTTCTTCCCCTGCTGGCTACCACCCTTCACACCTCACCTGGCCATCCTGCAACCACTATTTTTTTTATTTTTTTTTATTTTTAATTTTTTTCTAGAGGTATCCCCTCATCCTCCATGCACCCCTTCTAACTATTCATAGTTACTTGTCCTCTCCACGGGCGCTTTCTTATCCAAAATATCTTAATAGATCTCACAAATTTTGATCCAGTTTGCACCTTGGGAACCTCCCAAGGTTCAAATCCCTGAAGAAAGGGAATCCACTTCCTCCATTGATCTTCCCTCTCATTCATGCTACTGTATGTATCAAATTTTTTTGGAATGAATTCAGATAGACCCACACTTATGTAAGGTACTAGATCTATTATAATAGCAGAAAAAAAATAATTATTGCAATAAATAACAACGAAACAACACAATATATGAAACCACAACACCATAATGATACCTTTATTGATATGAAACAATGTTCACTTGCCTCTTCGAGGGGGAAACCTCTAGCAGAGAAACTCTCTATTACAATAATTCTCAAGACAAAACTTTTCATGCCTCCTACTCTTATTTATACTAATTCTATCTTCTAAAGAACCTTCTAGCGGATGATATTTCTAGAAGTGAAAGCTTCTATTAGGTCTTCTTACATTGAATTGTTCTGATTTATTAAATAGGCCTTATAAACTAATGTCGCTATTTATTACATGGAAAATATATTATTCTACTTACATGAGGGGTTAGGGAGGTTAGTTCCCTAACATTCTCTCCCACTTGAAAATAACCTTGTCCTCAAGGCTTGAGATGAATAAATTGTTGCAGAATGGTAGCATGATCCTAGGTGTCATCTTTTGGAGTTGTATATTTCCATTACACTAACACTTCCCATATGGTGCATTGACGGATATGATGTTCACATTGGTCCAAGACTTCTTGGGGATGTAACCAAATGGAACCTTCTTCAACCAACACAAGGAAACGAGTTTGAGTTTGGAACCTAGTTCCAATCACCTTCTTTAAGCATGTGACATGAAAAATATGATGGAGCTTAGAATCACTAGGAAAAGCTAACTGGTAGGCGACATGATCCACACGCTTGAGAATGGCATAAGGACCATAAATTTGGGAGAAAGCTTTTGGAAATGGTCAGCTTTGAGTGAAGTCTGCTTATAAGGTTGCAGACGAAGAAACAATTGGTCCCCTTCAACAAATTGGTGTTCATAATGACCTTGATTGGTTTGCTGCTTCATGTGATTTTGAGCCATCACCAAATTGTCTTTGAGGGTATGGAGAATGGCCTCACGTACTGTAAGATTTTTTTCAACCTCCTAAACCTTAGAGACACCTGACATGTATGAGAGAATGGATGGTGGATTTTTTCCATATACTGCTTCAAAAGGAGTCATGCGAGTGGTTGTATGGTAATATGTGTTGTACCACCATTTAACTGGTGGTAACCATTGAGCCTAATGATGTTGGCAGTCAAATGAAAAACACTTTAAATATGTTTCCAAACACTTGTTGAAAATTTCAATTTAGCCATCATTTTGGGGATGATATGTAGTGCTGAGATGTAATTGGGTGCCCTGTAGCTTGAACAATTCTTACCAAAAATTGTTGGTGAAAGTGGGATCCCTATACAAGATAATAAAATGTGGCATGCCATGAAATTTGAAGAAATTATCCATGAAAACTTGGGCCACTATGGATGTGGTGAAGTGATGTTGTAGAGCACATAAATAGGCATATTTGGAAAGACAATCAACCACCACCATGATGATTGTCTTGTTGTCGGATTCAGGGAGGCCCATAATGAAATCCATAGAGATATCCTGCCAAACAGAAAGGGGAATTGGAAGGGGTTGGAGTGTGTTAGGGGATTTGCTTTTTTCTCCTTTGTTGCATTGAAAAACATCACATTTATCCAAAAAGGTGCAGACATCGTGTTTCATACCATCACCCAAAAAATAATGTTTGACCCTTTAATAGGTTTTGGTAAACTTAGAAGTGCTAGTGGTGGGTGAAGCATGAAGCTCATAAAGCACCGTAGATTTAAGTTGTGACTTTTTTCTTAGATAGAGATGGACTTTGTAGTGAAGCTCATTATTTTTCCAAGAGTATCCTGGAGAGGATGGATAATTTGCTTGCAATTGATGGATCAAGCGAGATATTTTGGGATCTTGCAACCATTCCTGATGAGCAGTTTGGATCCAATCAGGTACAATGAAGGAGATAGAAAAGAGGGACCCTTCTTCTTCATATTTTCAGGAAAGAGCATCAACAACCACATTTTATTTTCCATTCTTGTAAATGATATCATAATCATAGTCAAATATCTTGGTGACCCTTATTTGTTTCTCTAGGGATGAAATACTTTGTTCCAGAAAATACTCGAGGCTATGGTGATCAATTTTAATCTGGAAGCATTTCCCCAATAGATAAGGATTCCAAAGATTCATGACATGCAGAATGTCCAACATTTCCTTTTCATATATAGATTGGACCAAATTTCTATCTTGCATGAGGACTTCCACAATTCCTTTTCCGAAAGCATCACATTCCAAGACAAAAGTATTGGTGACGTTGGTAAGGGCTAGAACCTGTTAAACCCATAAATCCATGCAAGATCTTATGAGTTTTAGGGTAAGGCCAATCCTGCTTAGCTTCAATTTTCTTAGGATCCACCCGTACACGATTCTTGCCCACAATATGACCGAGGTACTCCACTTTTGAGGCTCCAAAGGAACATTTAGATTGTTTGAGGAAAATTTGGTGCTTAGAGGGTAGATGGAGAACTTCATCCACATTGGCAAGATGGGATGTCCAAGTTTTACTATAAATGAGAATATCATCAAAGAAAACTAAGAAAAATTGATGGAGAAAAGGACATAAACATGATTCATGAGACTTTGGAAGGTGGAGGGGGAATTACACTGGCCAAAGGGCATGACCAATAAATCATAATGACCCTCATGAGTTATAAAGGTAGTCTTTGGAATTTATGCTTCTTTCATAATATGTGGTGGTAGCCATAATGACGATCAAGTTTAGTAAAGTACTGAGCACCACTCAATTTATCCAAGAGATCATCAATGACAGGATGGGAAATTTTTATTTGATGGTGATTTTATTGAGGGCACAAAAGTCAGGACACATGTGCCAAGTAACTTATTTCATGAGTACCATGACCACATGAGAAGAGTAGGGGTTGGTACTAGGGTGGATAACACCCGCTTGGAGAAATTCTTGCATGATTTTATCAATTTCATTTTTTTGGGCAAAGGGATGATGATAAGGGCGAACATTGGGAGGAACACTATTGGGAACAAGGGGAATGGAATGATCATGAATACAATGGGAAGGGGGAAGTCCCTGAGGGGTGGAAAAAATAGTTTGGTGTTTGGAGATGATAAATTGGAGGTCAAGATGCATGGAGGATGTGTCAATTGCTTGAATGGAATGAAGTTAGGAAATAATACCTGAATGACCTTTCTTGAGAATATTTTTTATTCGATGGGAACTGATGATGGAATTTATATTGTTGTCCCTCCTGGTGAATTGCATGGTTAATGCCTTAAAATCCATGAGAATGGGTCCTAGAGTGCGTAACCATTCGACACCTAGCGCAATGTCACAACCTCTCATGTCGATGGAAAAAATATGATATTTCAGGTGGTACTATCCAATTCGAAGACATACATTTTCACAATGCCCACCACATTTCATGGACCCTCCATTGGCTATCGTGATTTGAAAATTGTTAATGACACGAATATAGCAATTGGTTTTCTGGGAATTTCGATGGTGAATAAAACTATGGGTGATTCCACTGTGAACAAGAATGATGAATTTACGATTCTTAATATAGAAAATTCATGTACATTTGAAAAGACGTGACCTTCATTAAATAAATAATTAATTTCCCTTTTTTTTAATTCATTTTTCAAACTACCACCATGGGTTATAAAACCATGTGCAAATACCATACGCATTTTTACCCCTCTTTCACTTTTTAATTCACTTATACTTTTCAATCCACTTTCACATAACTTCATGTTTAATCAAGTTTTACTTTTTAATCCACTTTCAAATAACTTCATATTTAATCCACTTTCACGTAACTTCATGTTTAATTCACTTTCACGTAACTTCATATTTAATCCACTTTCATGTAACTTCATATTTAACGTAACTTCGTATTTAATCCACTTTCACGTAACTTTGTATTTAATGCACTTTCACATAAGTTCATTTCTAATCCACTTCCATTTTGTATTTATTAAAGTCACATTTCCTTTGAATATCTATATTTAATCCACTCTCACATAAATTCATATTTAATCCACTTTCACTTAACTTCATATTTAATCCACTTTCACGTAACTTCATTTCTAATAAAATTCCACTTTGTATTTCTTTAAGTCGCATTTCCTTTGAATAATTGCATTTGAATACTTACCTTTGACATTAATGGCAATACTTTATTCAACACTTAGCTAGCAGTTCTTCCCATAATACATTGTGAATAACTTTATCTAGAAGCAAGGCCCCTAGATACTTTGATGGGAGAGAGGCTCATTGGAAGCCCGGAATGAGGGAAATATTTCCTTGGACTATAATATATGTGTTGAAAAAAACAATTGGACTTTGTTAAGTTTAATTGGGTCCCTGATTTTTCTTTGTACACTTCTAGTAGTTTTTTTTTTTTTTTCCTCCCTCGCTAGAGGTATACCCACTAGTATAGTTTCATCTACAAAGTAATATGCATCATTGGGTCATAATTATGTTGGGATTCCCCTTCAAAATATCCTTATGAATGAACCTCCCATCCCCTCTACTAGGATGATATACATATAGAGAGATAAAGGATCCCCATGTCTAAGACCCCTTAAAGGATTGGACATCTTCAAGGGTGATCCATTAATAAATATGGAGAAGAATGTTGTGGAGTTCAAGCACATTATCCACTGAATCTAGTCCTCTTCAAATCCAAAATATTCCAACATTCTCTGAAGAAATATCTAGCTTATGTGATCCTATGCCTTGGAAATATCTAATTTTATTAGCATTTGAGGATTCTTGGATGTTTGAAGTGAGTGTATAGTTTCATAGGAAACGATTATTCCATCCAATATTTGGTGCCATTCAATAAAGGCACCTTTCTCTTGGGAAATGATGGAATTCAGGAGGGGTTTGATTCTGTTAGATAATAATTTGGACATTATTTTATAAATAACATTACAAAGAGAAATAGGTCTGAATTTATCTGTTCTATTGGCCTCGTTTTCTTTAGGGATCAACACTATGAATGTAACATTTAAGGCCTAAAGGATGGATTTTGAGGATAAGGATTATTCAACGACCTCCTAGATATCCTTCCCAATTATGTTCAAACATTCTTGGAATAAATATATAGTGAACTGATCTAGTCCCGAAGATTCTCTTGTGGCCATATCTTTAACCATCCTTTCCACCTCCTTCAATGTTGTCGGTCCCATGAGGCTTTGGTTCTGTTATGGAGTTACCATCCTTGGGATGCATCTAGTTATCTTCTATATTTTCTCTTCCCTTTCATTGTTGTCTCTTCAAGTATTTTTGGGAAGTTGTTTACTATTTCTCTTTATATGTCCTCATTTCTCTCCAGTACCCCTGCCAATGTCATTCACAAGACTGCAATCCTATTCTGATTCCTTCTTTGCAGTAGTGAGTTATGGAAGAACTTTATCTTTTTGTCTCCTTCCCTTAGCCATATTAATCTTTACTTTTGTTGCCAAACGATGTCTTCCTGTTTGTCTCTTTTATTCAATTTTATTCTTATATTTTTCTCTCTAATCCTTGCCTCATCCGATTCTTCTCCATATATTGCTTCTATTTGTATTCTTGTCATATCAGTTTACAATTTTCTCTTTTCTTTGAATATGTTATTGAATACCTCCTTGTTCCATATTTCGATTCTCATCTTAATATTCTTGATTCCTTGCTTAAAATGACACATCTTGGTGCCATAGATATTCATTCTTTCATTCCACCACCTTTCTATGTTTTGAAGAAACTATAAATTCTCCATCTAGAATTTTTCAAAGAGAAAGGGCTTCGATTTGGGTTTTAATTTCCCCTCCCACGAAATAATGATGGGCCAATGATCAGACCCATAGAAAGGGAGTACATCTACCATTAGTGCATGTTTCTCCTGGAACAAAGTCTCGGTAACCAAGAATCTATCTGGATAGAATACAATTTTCTTCTCTTCCCATATTCTATTATTCCATGTGAACATGCCATTGTTGGTTGGGATGTCAATCAATATATAATTCTCATTCCAAGCTCTGAAAAAATCACTTTCCCCATCAATTCTTCTACTCCCTCCCTTCTTCTCTAAGAGTGATGTGATCATATTGAAGTCACCTCCAATGATCCATGAATGGTCTTTAAACAAAGTCCCCAAGTAGTTTAGATATTCTGGGAAAACCCTCTTTAACAATGGATATAATGGACCATACACTTTACATAAGTACCCCTGAGCCTAGGTGCCTACCTCTTCAAATTTATTATCAAAATTTTTGGTAGTTTGGATTAATGAAGTTCCATGGTCCATTTCGTTGGATCCCACAAAATTTCCATCTTGGCTGAAGCTCCCGCCACTTCAATTATTTATGCTTCAAAACCTTTCCATACTTTCTATGTTATCCTCCTCATTGTTTCCTTATCACATTTCATTTCTTGAATCATCACTACCTTTTATCTCTCCTGTATGATCCTTTATTTAGCATCCTATGTTTATATAGGGAATTTATTTCTCCCACATTCCATGACATTATATTAATATTAACACTTTCCTTGGGGTTGGAAATATATTTCCGGTAGCCCTTGGCTTTGTCACGAATCCACCAGGAGTTACCCTATTTCTTAGATCTTCTACTTATATGGTTTTTGTCCCCTCTTATTTTCTTTTACAATTTCTTTCTTGAGGATTTTCAAGGGATTTGTTTTAATCCCCATATTTCCTGGCAATGATTCATGGCTTCCTTGTTTTACCTCTTTACCTCTTCTCCTATATATTTTTCTTTGGAGTTTTCATAGTTGGCCTATTATCATATCATTAAATTCTTAATCACCATTTCCTTCCTTCAGAGCTTGAATATATACATCCACCTTCTCTAGATCCATCTCTTGGGCCATCTCCTCTTCATTATTCTCCACTTATGCTTCCTCAAGTTCTTCTAAGTCTTTCATTTCTAATTCTCCTTCTTCCATCCCTGCTAGCGGAAAAATCCCCCTATAACTATACCAGGGTTTATAATATAGACAAAGCAAATGACCGTCTAAAACTCAACCTAGTTTATACACTACCCTAAACATACCAAAATAAATGAACAAAAAGAAGTAGAAGAGAAGATCGGTAACTGTACCTTTTATCCAACGTCTGGTGATGATCTCCTCAAGCTCTATAGCTCCAAAGACTGCAAGTCTCCTCCCAAAGCTAACCTACATCCAATACTAGGAAAGCAAGAGCTACAAGCATGATATTTCAATTCATTAATTAGGGTTAGATATCAATTTCTGTGTATAAATCAAAGAAAATACACAAAACATCATCATTTGGCACAGGGAAAAGAGATTCTTTTATTCATCAAACAAAGACTGAAACTTACAATCCTTGTCAGCCACCATTCCGCGAACCTGGTCTGGGATCCTCTTTACAATTCTCTAAGTGCACCTTCAATAAGACTCTTCTCACAATATACTAATCACCTCAAGGAAAGGGAATGGATTTGATGGAAGAAAATGGGTTGAAGAGGGAGTGTTGAGGCAGTAATTCACAAAAGGTAGAAAATTCTTGGGTAGAGAAGCGAAGTGAAATTGGGCAGAGTTTCACTGTTCTTATGCTTGGTTGTGAAATGAGACCCCAAAACATCCTTTTATATGAAAAAAGGATGGTTATTTGGTTGGGGGACGAGCTATAATAGGTTAATTGGTTGGGAAACCTCCAATAGCTCGTGAATTCCACAAAATTCCTTAAATTTTTTTAATTTTTTCTACTTTTGTAGGTATATGTGGGCTGTGTATTGTGTAGCAAGCATATGTACATGGGTTGTCTCGCATGAAACAAGTCTATGTACATGGGTAGTAGTGGTGCAAGGCACGTAAATGCTCTAAAAAATAGTTTTTAAGTAGAGCTTCTCAGTAGTGATTTGGAAAATTATGCAAGTAAGAAGGCCAATGCCATGTATGCATGAGTAGGGAATTTTAGGGCTATAACATATGTCCCCTAATGTATGAGGTCATATGAGAAAATGATGGCTGAAATACATTAAAACATATTCACCAATGCACAAAATCGAGTGAGATCGGTACTAAAGTTCAGGATGCTCGGGATGAACTGAATAATGGATGCCAATCAAATACACTGTAAATCCATGTCATATAACTATATAAAGTGTATCTGTGAGAAATAGACAATGGATATACATCTCAAAATAAGTCGAAGATATACAAACATAGTATGTATCTTCAAGAAGCTAGTGACGCCTGCCGTTGGAGATGAGGTCTTCATAGCTCGAGAAACAAATTCAAGATATTCAAAACTCAAGTAGGATTACAATGGAAGTGTATAAATCACTACCTTGATGTGTTCGACAATCCGTCGGGAAAATACAGGAGGATCTCGATGATCAGTCAAATAAATTTGTCGATTTCAAATCTGAACTTGACTAGAGTATCAGGATGGCCAACTCATGAAATTCAAGAGAAAAACTGTATAAGGGATGACTCATGTTTGGTAAAACTTCCCTTGGAAAAAAGCACAAAATATGATTAGAGTCAGGCAACATGACATTGACATAAGTTTGTGATGTAGGAGGCAACAAAAACTCTCCATATGTTTGGAAGAGTAACCAAATGGAGGAGGACACAACTCTATGTAGCGAGAACAACTTCCTAAGGTCACACTAGATCACAATTCTTGACAAACAAATGGAAGGATGTGGTTTGTCCAAGGGAGACTATCTTTGCTGTTGAGAAAATAATGTGTATTTCTCATCCCCTCTTTTTGGATTTTTTTTTTTTTTTTTTTGNAATTTTTAAAGATCTTGAAAAATAATAAAATAATGCTATGTTACAAAGGAGGAACGAGTGTCACAACAAGCAAACTGGTTCCAAGTGCATGGAACATACTAATGCTCAGGGAAAGGAGACATGTGCAAGATAAGGACACTCAGGGAAAATTCCTCCATGAGTCAAGGTGTCAGGTCGCAGAGGTAAGAAATTATGCAAGGCTTGCTTATAAAGAATGCTTCAAAGGTTCAGTTGAGAGCAACATGGAGCCAAAATTAGGCCAAAGATGCAAAGATGAGAGCCACAATGTGATTAAGCATGACATAGAGAGACCCCTTCTACGCAATTTTTTACGAGCCTAGAGAAGGTAAGCTCGATAGTCTTTTCACGTTTTGATAGTCTGCAAAAACACAAAAGAAGACTCCATGGAGTACCTTTTTCGGAGTTAGTCTAGTCCATTCGAAAAAGGGTTAAAATTTCATCGAAAAGATGTCTATTCAAAACCATTTTAATGAGTGTGATAAAGACAAGATCACTCGACAATATTTTCAATTTTAAGGAGTCTGAAAAGAGCTTAACTATGGACTCACAACCTTTTCCTAAGTTTAGTCTCCTTAGCCCGAAAAAGTATAAAAGTAACCAAGAGAACTCTCCCGGCGAGACAAATGTCCCGAGGTGTGCCTTTTTCCTCTATAATCTATTGGCTAGAAAAAGGGTTAAACTCATGCGAGTAGATGTTCTTCTGGACCAATTTAACGAGTGTGAAGGAAAAAGGTCACGCGATGATATTTTCAATTTTATGAGTCTGAAAAGAGCTTAACTATGGACTCTAGGGGGGTTCATTTTTTCGTAACTAATCTCCAAGGCCCGAAAAAGGTGATAGACCAAAACCAAGGAGAATGTTCCTTTTTCTAATATTTAGTCCCTTAGGACCGAAAAAGGGTTAAACTTACGCCTGCGAATACTCTTCTAGCAAACTAGAGTTCCTAGAGCATACCTGTATTCGTAAAATTAGCCATCCAGACCGAAAAAGGGGTAAACTAGCATCAGATAGATGTGCCTTCAAATTTGAGTTTGGTGAGAATGAAGTGAAACAAGATTGCTTGACAATATTTTCATTTTTAGAGAGTCTGAAAAGGGCTTAAAGAAGACTCCAAGGGGCTACTTTTCTTAGTTAATCTAGACGAGACCGAAAAGAATAAATACAGTCTCGTTAGACGTTGCTTTAAAATTTCAAAGCGAGCTTGAAAGACAACAGAGCATGCTCATTAGGGAGCCCATAGGGTAAGGCCTAGGATGATGATGAACAAAAGAATGAGGATCCATTACATAATCATGACAGGACTAACAAGGACTCCCAAGCCTATAGTTATAACTGACAACATGGAAACCAAAAATGTAACAAAGGATCTACCTAGGGAGTCCATGTAAAGGTAGGCTCTACCACCTAATCACGACACTTGTAAAGCAACAATGAAGGTTCCATTTCGCACTTCAGTGGGGTCGATCCTATGGAAAAGAGAAAATGAAATTGATATGCATAAAGTGGGAATGAAATCCTAACTTATATGCAAAAAGTTGGAAAAAATGACTTTTACCAAAGGATACCAAAAAATGTGACCAATCTCAAAAACAAATTACCAACCCGAAAGGAAAAGAGTACCGAAACGACCAATAGAAAACTCAGAAGTGAAATCGATTGATCACCAAGCCAGGCAAAAAGACAAAGGGGGCCAAAAAGGGGAAAAAAGGGCCAAAAAAGTCTATAAATAGAAGTGGATAACTCATTTTTACCATTGCAATTTGAATATCAACCAAAAGGTAAAAAAACCCCTTTATTAAAAGAGTGGATTCCGGGAGCTTCAATAGACAAAACAAACTTCTACTTGGATCAAGTAAGTACAAAACACCCACACTTGCAATTCAATTCTTCCTTTATTCTTTATTTTTGTGTTTGGAGGGGGCGCACTATTGTAAAAAGAGTGGCCCCGTGTGTATGTGGGTTGTCTGAAGCTAGCTCGCTTATGTACTTGGGATGAATACTAAAGAACCCACATACATACATGACTGTGTAAAAAGCATCCCACGTTCACCCTCTAGTACTTTGAAAAAATAAAAAGAAAGCACTGAATCCTCTCAATTTTTTCCATGTAACAGGATGTATGTTCACTAGAGAGAGAGATAGCATGAACAACTCGATGTCCTAGTCGAGGAGGACCCTGTAGCCATCGCTGCAATGAAATAGTGCGGGCTATGCAATTTCTTCCAGTGTCCATTCATGAGGGAACAATCGAGGCTTCTTTATGCTCTTTTGGAGTATTGGCATCCTGATGCTGAGGCGTTCATGCTAGAGGGTCAATCACTGACCCTAACCACAAAGGATATCTATCTTTTTGTTTGGCCTCTCGAGAAGAGGGGAACCAGTCAAATTGAGGACCTTTCCTCCAGGGTCGTTCAACATCGAGGACTACATCAGGATGTATTGTGAGGCAGGAACTAAGAAGGTAGGTTCTCAGGTTCCAATCCACAAGGTCAACAACCTCTCTTTGCATGTGATCTTACTTTTGATCGGGTAGATTACTGGATCCATAACCATTCATTAGGCCTCTTGGGCACACATGAATTGTTCCATTCAATGCTTGGAGGTCACCATCTTTGACTGGAGTACTACCATGCTTGTCTGCATGAAGAGACAAATTACAGAGTGTCGCTCATGTACCAACAAGAACTTCGTGTTTGGGACTATATTGTTCTCCTTATTCTTTGAGAGGATGCCCAATATTAATCCTAGAGAGAAAGTACGAGGGCATGTTTCCTCCTTTCCAACAATGAGTAGGTGGGTGACTTTCCTGCCTAGAAAAGGCGGAGGGAGGACTATAGAGGCCTTTGATGACAAGTTTTTTGACTGGTGGGAACATCAGATCTCGGTGATCAAGGATTACCCATATGAATGGATCAACTTCACCAGATAATCATACATGCTTGTGCCTCCCGAAGAGGAGCGTAGCGAGATAGGTAACATATAATTTTAAATTTTATTTACAGATGTGGGGCCTCTTCGACCAACAGACTTCGCCAGTACTCGATGACATCCTCGACCTGAGGCAGGATCAACAATGGCAAAAGGAACAACAACTACAGTAGGACCCCCAACCAGAGAGGATGACAGAGTCTTGCGATGAGTGGAGAGCAACCTCATTGCGCTCACTCATGTTGTTCCTATGGCCAAGATCGAGGATGTCCTCTGACTATGCAACCAAATGTAGTAGGGGTGCCTCGGACTTGGGTCTAGTTGTTTCGACGTCTAAAAAATGTCATTATACATTATAGTAGAGCCAATAGGCCTCATCCTTACATATCACTAGACCATTGATGTGCCAAGGGAAATTTGTTTGTACTATATGTATTTTTTGAGGTCCTAAGCTCAATGATGTAGATTGATGACTTTTGAGGATTTCATGCCCACCTATGTACTCATGACACTATTATTTGGACATATATATATATTTACATCTTTCTTGTCTTATGGATGACATTTTTACAAATGTATTTACCTTTGTATGTGTGTTCTTTTATTTTTATATGTGAGCAACATGCCAATCTAAAACTTGATTAGATAACATATTTGTTAAATGATTAAATCTCCTAGGAACATGGATATATGTAATGTAATCGAAAGATCATTGTAACAGACGTAACCTAAGGAATTGTCGGTGTAGAGTGGGATCATAAATGCAGTAAACCCCATTTAACTAGGACACAAATAATTGATCATCTAGGTAAACCCAAAGGTGAGAAATTCCATGTGATAAAGCATCACAAAGAAATTCTATCACTGCACTGTATTCAAAAACATTGTTTGTAGCGTTGCCCAGACAAATACCTTTGGAAGATAGCAACTAGCCTCTAGGTGTGAAAATCAGCAAGCTGCGGAAGCAAGCCTATGATGTGTCGTCTAGCGCCGTCTATGAACCCAAAATAAACCTCCAATTTAGTTGACATCTACCACAGTGAAAAAGAAGACATAAATAACTACACGTCCAAAAAACAAAAAAAAATAAAAAAATGTATAAGAGGCTATACATATATACAAGAAGTCACCTAGGTGACCAACCTAAGAGTAGTAATTCTTAAGGTAGAGCCCATTTGTGGGCTCCTCCAAGGAATTTCCCTCAACATAAACCAAATGGTAAGAGCCCTTCTCCAAGACCTCTTTCACAATGAATGGTCTGAACCACATGGGTTTGAACTTACCTGCCCCCAGGGAATCTTTATCTTGATCATAGACTAGGACAAGATCTCCTTTGGAGAAAATCTGAGGATGAACGGACCGATCGTACTGACACTTGAATCATTTCTTATGAGCCTCATTGGATAAGGTTGCATCACGATGTTGCTCATTGAGCTACTGGAGATATAGAAGGCGTTCCTCAAGTGGTGAAGTGTCCGACAGTAATTCCACTGCCAACTTTAAAAAAGGAATATAACACTCAATAGGTAAGATTGCTTATAGCCCGTATACGAGTTGAAAAGGTGAAAAATAGGTGGCAGTCTTCACAGATGTTCGGTATGCCCACAATGATGAATACAACATCAAATGCCAATTCGACTTGGAAGAATTGATCGTCTGTGGAAGAATAGTCTTGAGAGACTTATTCACAACTTCAACCTAGCCGTTCGCTTGTGGGTACTAAGGTGACGAATTTTCCTGTTTGAACCCGAGATTTGACGTTAATTCAATGATCATTTTGTTTTGAAAGTGAATGACATGGTCAGTGAAAATCGCCTTCGGGATACCGAAACTTGCTACTTTCTGATTAAATATAAAAAGAGTCATTGTTTCACCATCATTACTAAATGTTAGCATAGCTTCGACCCACTTCGTGAAGTATTCTACTGCTACAATGATGTAACGATGCCCCCTGGTTGATGCTGGGTGACATGTAGAAAAAAAAATCCCCCACTTGGTGAAAGGACCAACAACAATGATTGGAAACATAGGAGAAAGATGCGTTCGCACCTTCTGACATAAGATATGGCACGAGTGGAACTTCTTGATCACCTCTATAGGATCCTTGATTAATGAGGGCCAAAATTAACCTACACGTAGAATATTTTGGGTTGTTTCCAACCCTGAAAAATGACCGCCACATACTCCAGTGTGACAGTCATTCAAAACGAGCTCTGCTTCTTCGTGGGTAAGACATCACCGAAGAATGAAATCTACACCTCGACGATACAACATGTCATCGAGGATAAGATAGTTTCGTGCTTGATGTCGAATTCGTCGACTCTCATCGCGAGAAGTAGAAATGGGGCACTTCAAAGTCTGGAGATACACAATTATATCTCCATAACAGGGGTCCGGAGATGCAATTATAAAAATATCTCCATTAATAGGTGATTCTTTGGACATGATATCACTAGACTCGACCGGAAGTTCCGATATGAGTTCGACAAAGACCAATGAATTTTTGGATTTTGCAGAAACAAAATCCAAGTCAAATTCCTACAAGATGAATTTCCATATACTAATCTTTCCTCCAATGACCCATCGTGTTAACATATATTTGAAAGGGTTGATGATGGTGATGACGGTGGTCTTGCGAAGCAAAATGTAGTGACGAAACTGTTGGACAACATGGACAAATTCCAAAGGAAGTTTCTCAACGTGAGAGTAGTTGAATTCCAGTCCAACCAAGCCTCGAATAGGGTAATATATAACGTTCTCTTCGAGAATATCATCTTATTGAACCAATACCATGCCGATGGTCGATTCCGCAGTAGCCAAATACAACAAGAAATCTCTGTTATAATTAGGAGGTCGAAGCAGAGGGGCATACGTTAGGGCACGTTTCAATGCTTCAAAGGAGTGTTGAGCAGCTTCATCCTAACATAATGGGACCCATTTTTTCAAAAGACACATAAACCCTTTAGTGATCTCAGCGTAATTCATGACAAAACTCGGAAGAAAATTCGCTTTCCCCTATATGCTCTGAAGCTGGGGTATCGTGCACGGGGGAGGCAATTGAACTATCGCCTAAAACTTGAGAGGATTGACCATGATCCCTATTGTCGATACAATAAAACCTAAAAGATGACATGACTTCACGCAGAAACTGCACTTGTTAGGATTCAATCGAATCCAATAGTGGTGACATCGTTCAAATACTAGTCGTAGATGGGCGAGATGATCATATATCTTGCGAGAATGTGATGCTAGATCATCAAGGTGTACCTCGAATATGTGTTTGAGGTTGTGAAAAGTGAACGACACGGCCTGCTGAAATGTGGCTCCAACATTCTTCAGGCCAAAAGGAATCTTACGATACGTGAAGGTACCCCAAGGAAAAACAAAAGTTGTTTTATGTTGGTCCTCAGGTTTGATTTGAATATGATTGTATCCCAAAAAACCATCCATGAACGAAAAGACTTCGCAACCAACACATTCATCGACAATCTAATCGATAAATGAGGTAAGGAAATTGTCTTTCCGGAAGGCCTTATTCAAATTATGAAAGTCCATACAAACGCAAATCATGCCCTATTTCTTGTTAACTAGAACTGGGTTTGACATCCATTCTGTCAATTGTATAGGGTAGATAAAACTATCTTTGAGCAGTTTTTCTACTTCTGCCTTGATTGCTGCCTCTTTTCGAGGATTGACCAGACAAATATTCCATCGGACTGGTTTGGCATCATGATAAGTTGTGATTTCATGCTCAACAATTCATGGGTCAATGCCTCGCATATTCTCATAAGACCAGGAAAAAACATCGTGGAACTCTTTGAATAACTCATTGTAAGTTTGAATCTCTTCGGGGGAGAAATTCACTCCAACGAAAACATTCTCCATAATGCTAGGGGTTTTGGAGATATCGATGGGAATAATTGTAGAAATTATTTCTATGTTACCCTTGGAATACACTCCATGGGTAGCCAGAGGATTGGTGGGACAAGGATTATCTCTATTCACGGTTAAAACAAATTCTCTAGCCTCTATTCTCCTAAGCTCAGGAAGGAAGTAAAATATATGATGTAGATCATCGCAAGGTCAATAGGGACCAATCATTGCCTCGAGAATCACCTCGTCAGAGGGAAATACCAAGTCTAAAGGATCTTGAGTGGTAAGAGAATCTTGAGCCCAAATAGGCTTGAGAAATGGATCTAACTCCTGTGAGGGAGCCATATCGGAGTTGGTCAAAGTTTGTTGGACAATGTTGTACGCAACCTTAGCCACGGATAAGGGCATGGTCATGCCATGATGCCCTATCCCTTCCATCGAGGCCAATGGGTAAGGTAAAGTCCATAGATCATTAAAGTAGCTCGTTTGAAACAACGATACTTGGAAAATTGCATCCCTCGGCTAGTCAGAAACAACCGATATAAGACTTACATCACTATAAGGTGGCCGGTAATCAAAGGTTCCCATCAATGACAGAAAACCATCAGCACCTAAGTTGAGAGTTCCAAGCTGCGAATTATCAATCATCGGCACCGCGGGACCGTGGAAGCACCCGATGAAGGGTCAGGATGAGAGAAGGACAATTGGTCGATTGTCACAATCCGACCCTCATGCGGAAAACACAAGACCCAAAAAACCGTAGCAACCACCACATGCATCACATAATTCCAACTTCTTCCTAACAACATGTTGTAGTCGAGAGGCGCATCAACCACTTCAACTTTGAAACACACATTTTTACCCCCTAACTGCATGAGAAAGGAAGGAATTATTCTATGTGGTCTAAATGACCGACCGTCAAAAGACATAAGCAATGTAGGTGATGGAGAAAACTCAGGATGGCCAATGGGTTTCCAACATGCTAGAGACATTATGAAAGTTGAGGAACCCTCATCAACCAATGTACGAAAAATGTTCTGCGTAAAATATTTTGTGGTGTAAGCGACTACTATATCAAAGGCAATGTGGTGAGGAAGATGAGGTTTTAAGTCGGTTGGATAGAAAACAATCGCTCCTGGGTTACTAGCCTCTTCCTCTCCCAAGGTAGACAACAAAAATTTTCTCTGCGAGGGGAAACTCTGGAGGACTTCCAGAGCGGACATCGTGCAAGGGGTCTGTGCCAGATCTTCTACAATGGAGTAGTTTTGGGCAGCCCTTGCGTTTGGATGATGAGAATACTTCTTGAACGCACCTTTAGGGATGCAAGTGATTGTTTCAACCAATGCCTTATAAATTTGGAGAAGAGTCAATGGGTCAGTGGCTTCCTTTCCCTTCTCAGCAGATTCTGACATTTCGTAGTCTCAAGGCTTGGTTGATAAATGAGATTTGACATTCATCATATAAATATTCATGGCCTGGTTATTTTTGGTAGGTGCGGGGGATCCCTGACTGCCCCCTTTCATGCTTGTGGATGCGGAAGCCTCCAATCGCTCCTGGGTTACTAGCCTCTACCTCTCCCAAGGTAGACAACAAAAATTTTCTCTGCGAGGGGAAACTCTGGAGGACTTCCAGAGCAGACATCGTGCAAGGGGTCTGTGCCAGATCTTCTACAATGGAGTAGTTTTGGGCGGCCCTTGCGTTTGGATGATGAGAATACTTCTTGAACACACCTTTAGGGATGCGAGTGATTGTTTCAACCAATGCCTTATCAATTTGGAGAAGAGTCGATGGGTCAATTCCTTCCTTTCCCTTCTCAGTAGATTCCGACATTTCGTAGTCTCAAGGCTTGGTTGATAAATGAGATTTGACATTCATCATATAAATATTCATGGCCTGGTTGTTATTGGTAGGTGCAGGGGATCCCTGACTGCCCCCTTTCACGCTTGTGGATGCGGAAGCCTGATCCATATTTTTCCCTTGTGGAAAAGGTTTCGTCAACATAGCAAGTTGTTGTTATGCTAATAGCTTATGGGATTGTGCAAGCCCAGGGAACAGGTGATTCGGGTGGTATTCCATGCAAATATTACACGGATACTTCATCTTCTTCTTCTCCATTCCCCCCCCGCCAACATTATTGGTAGACTTTTTATCCTCTTTACCCTTCTTATTTCATATTTTTTCTTTCCCTCGGTATGTTGGTTGACCTTGGGGTTCATCGAATGCACACTATGCACATTCAACATCTGGGTAGGGGGAACAACCAAACTTAGATTCTAGTTGGCCACTATTTTTTGTATCGAAAATTGTTGTAACTGATTTGACAATAGGTTCGTGGAATTTCTTTGTGTTGAACCCAAAATTCCATCGGCATGGGGCCCAAAATTTCTCTTGGCCTTATTGAGAGTATACCATGACGCATCTGGAAAGATCTCATAGAGCATGCAATAATTGAGAGTAGATCAGTTCAAGCTGATGGACTCTCATATTCTCCTTCTCTTCTGAAAACACTTTGGAATTCACTACGTCCTTGGATACGCAGGGCACCAAAGACTTCAAGAACCACTCAAGCAAGAAAGCAGGAGGGACCTTGACCTTAATCAAGCTCTTTCTACGTCTCCATTCTCAGATATGATCAGAGATGTGGTTGGACTTGGTTTTCTCAAAGTTGGCGAACAATTCTGTGTCAACATCATATCTCATAGGTAACTAGAAATGGTTCAATAAGACCATCACCAAGTCATTGATGTAAGAGTACCTCGAGCCATCGAGCTCAATATACCACTTCGCAACACCCCTTATAAGAGTGCATTGAAAAAGGCGCAACTGGATAGAGTCATCCTTCAATGAGTTTGACGAGCACCACAAATGAAAGGTAGTAACATGATCACCCGGATCCTCGCCAAGATTTCCCTCAAATTTAGGAATATCTGAAGGAAACTTAGTCGGCATGGGGGGCCAACGTGGATCGTGACAAATAAGGTCATTCAGTAATCTTGACAATTCTGGCAGATGTAGAGTTTCCAGAAAGGATAGTTTCGATTGTGAATTATTTATAGGAAAAGAGGGCCCTAGATTTTGACTGGCACAAGGTTGCCAAGAAAAGTTGGACTACTGGCTAGGGTTTTGGTAAAAGTTGTGGCCTTGAACAACAAAGAGAAACTGCATCTGTTGAGGCGCCATCGGTTGACTCTAGAAATTAGATGACATAGCTTGTGCATGGATTTCTCCCTGCATTATGTTCCAAGGACCTTGGAAGGGGATGCCCCCAGCTGATCCAATGGAAATGGGTAAAGAGCCTTGCCTGGGGTTCCATTGAGTATGGAATGGATTACCCTTGAATGATATCCCTTGTGAGGGAACCGGGCCCTGCCAAGGATTCCAAATACCCTATGTGGAGTAAACTCCAGTCGTCACTCCCTGTGATGGAATAATACCTTGCACCAGGTTTTGTTGACCAAAGATGGGGTTGCCTCTAGTTGAGAAAGTGGTCTAAGAGAAATAATTTTCCCAAATGCACCAAACAAAGAGAACAAGATAGATCCCACCGGCGTTGTATAAGACAATGGTCCTAAACTACCTCCACCAAACAAGCTATAATTAGCATTTGACACAATTGGTTGGTGAAAATCACCGTAGAGTGAAGGGGACGGAGGAGGTATATGACCCCCATGGTAAGGGATAGCATTAAAAGGGAAAGTAGTTCCCACGGTTGACCCTTGAAAGGGAGAGTTTGAGCTCCCTTCCCTCAAAACCATGGTCTGTAAGGTAGAATAAGTAAGAACCGAGTTTATATCAAAGTTGGGCATCCCATATGAGAAGGGAGAACCTGTCTCACTCTGAGTAAATGAAACAATGGTCAAAGTCATTAAAGGTATCGGACCACTGCCCAAAGTTGAGGGAGTCGAGACAACTGTGGTCCTGATTAGTGAAGGTGGGAGAGGAGGAAGGATGCACCCTGTAGTATTAGTTGTAATGGGAGTACGAGGACTCCCGGATGAAGTAGTAACATTCATTTGAATTGTCACTCATAGAACTAGCTGGCTCTCATAAGATGTCACCTCGGGAGGGATAATCTAAATCAAGATCAATGCCAAAAAGTTGGTAATCGAAGGTTTCCCTGGCTTGAAACCTTCGGTTTCAATGTCAGAGATGGTGGATTCCTCCAGAGCTGGAAATTATCCTCGCAAAGCTATATTGGGCATATTTTCCTGTGGCCCGATCACTTCGAACGAAACTTATTGATCAAGTATTCTCCTTAACGGTGGCAGAGGCGGCTCCAAAGTAATCGACGATAGGCCCTGGAGCCTTCATGCCTGGTGGAGTTGTTGTTCTTCCACTTTGTTAAATGATCAAATGACACAGTAAGGCTTGACTAGCGTAGAACACAAAGCACACACTAAAATGTTTCCTAAAGATAAATCAAGTAGTCGACTAACTAGTGGGAAGGATGGTTACGCCAATCGACACTAGAGAAACTAACTAGTGTAAGTGAAACTAGAACATGGAAGCACCCTCCAGGTGTACTCTACGAAGCGCGATCCGACGTCTGCCCTAGGTATCGCGTTATACCCCTGGAATCACATGTGTAATTCCATAAAATATGGGAAACTAGGTTTCCATCTCACAGTCAATTACCAGGCGAGTACAATCGACAGTCAGGCAGATCGTAATGAGCAGGATAGCAAGTCTGAAGCCCTTCAAGGGTATCGAAAGTAGGTGGTACGGAAGACAACTTAGGATATTGAATGGATTCAAGGTCCATGAAGCTCCATAGGAAAATGCGATCGATATTTTTCTCGAGAAATACCCTCAATATACAATCCCCACTACGTTCAGTCCAACTTTGGAGGGGCTATCTCCTCTTCCTTTCCTCACGTGACCTCGTGTTTATCCCCTATGTTAGAGGGAGCTCTGGGATAACTCCTATGACACTGGACTTAAATCACTCCCTATATCAGACTCCAATGTTTTTTTTAAAATGTCCTTGAAGAGTTTCCTCTTCACACCTAATTCAAGGCCCTAAAACCCTAAACTAGTCGGTGAACCCTACAAACAAAAATTCTAATAATTTTAGATTAAGCGTTAATTTTAAGGCTTGATTTACACAAAGGGCGTGGTAGTGAAACTGATGATTCTATGAAGAGATGGACAAGGAAAATAACTTTAAAGCATTTGAAAGAAAAATATACTTCAAAATTAAAGCAATGCTTGTAAACAATTGTTTGTAAATTCAACTTTTCTAATTGATATTTCAAGATCTTGTAAATGAAGAGATCCTAAAAATTTCTTTCGTTGACTACAAACTACTTATGTTTGAGGAAATCAAAAATAACTTTGAAATCAAGACTCTTTTTTCTTTTGCAAATAACAACCTTGACTACTTTACCAAACTAAATGCAAGAAAAAAAATTCTTTTATTTTTATTTTATTTTCCGAACTGCTTTAACAAGAAAAAACTGAAGTAAAACTTTTTTTTCGTTTTCTCAAAGAAAGAAACAGGAACAAAGAGAAAACTAAAAACAAGATTGATAAATACTTTAAGCCCACTGCAGATCGTAGGGATTCAATGAAGAAACCAAAAGGCGGATCTAATACATGACAACTCGCTCTAAACCTTTTAGGGAAAACACAAGAAGACTAAGGAACAAGTAAACTGAAACTTCAACCCAAGCTATGGCCATAGATAAAGACTGACTAATTCAAGAAAGTCCTGAGAAGTATGAAATTCTATCAAGAAAGACAAAAACTCTCTATTTATTAAAAAATACTTTCATGAAACAAAGATGAGGGTTTTTGCATCAACAACTTGCGTATGTATGCGGTATGTTTACTGTGTAGAGTGTGTATGTATGCGGGATGACCCAAAATAGGGTGCGTACACCTCTAACACTTTTCAAAAATAAAAAGGTAAGGCATACTTATAGGGCATGGAAGGTTGGTATGCACCTTCATAGTGACCATAATCCCTAAAAAGACTCAGTAGACTTTACTAAAACTCGAAAGGCAAACAAAAACCAATCATTCAACCCAAAAGCCTCCTTGAAACCCTAGGAGATCCCCAATATGGTCACCAATTCTGCTAGTGGGAAAACCCCCCTATACCTATACCAGGGTTTAGAATATAGAAAGAGAAACTGACCGTCTAAAAGTCAACCTAGTTTCTACACTACCCCAAACAAACCAAAATAAATAAATGGAAAGCAGTAGAAGAGAAGATTGGTAAATGTACCTTTTATCCAATGTCTGTTGATGATCTCCTCAAGCTCTGTAGCTCCAAAGAATGCAAGTCTCCTCCCAAACTTGGTCTGCATCCAAGACTAGGAAAACAAGGGCTACAAACATGGTATTTCCATTCATGAATTAGGGTTAGATATCAAATGCTATGTATAAATCAAAGAAAATACACAAAACATCATCATTTGGGATAGGGAAAATAGATTCTTTTATTCATCAAACAAAGACTGAAACTTACAATCCTTGTTAGACACTGATCCATGAACCTAGTCCAGGCTCCTCTTTACAATGCTCCAAGTGCACCTTCAATAAGCCTCTTCTCACAATCTACTAATCACCTCAAGGAAAGGGAATGGATTGGATGGAATAAAAGGATCTGAAGAGGGAGTGCTGATGCAGTAACTCACAAAAGTTAGCAAATGTTTGGGCAAGGAAGGGAAGTGAAATTGGGCAGAGTTTCACTGTTCTTATGATTGTTTGTGAAATGAGACCCCAACACCTCCTTTTATATGACAAAAGTATGGTTATTCGATTGGGGGACAGGCTATAACAGGTGATTTGGTTGGGAAACCTCCAATAGCCCATGAATTCCCACAATGTCCTCTTCTATTTGTGTTTCTTTCCTCTCTTTTTCTATAGCTTTGACTGTGATTCTTATCCTGGGTTGTTAGCATTAGAAGTCACCTTCATATTGCATTGAAAGTAAACCCAATACCCATCAGTTTATATGTCACAGGTAATTGAGTTTTGAGTGGTCAAATGGAGAAAACTCAATAATAATAGTATTCTAAATCATAAATATGGACTAGCATGTACCATCAATTGAGGTCTTGAATCAACTTTAGTCAGTAAGTTTGAGTAAGGGTGAGTAGGAGGAATATTTAGTGAGAAAGGTGTAGATTTTTGCTATGAACACCAGATTTTCCAGTAGTCTAAGGAGGAAAAAATTAAACACGAGGTCTTCTTGGATTCAAATTTCAAGGAAGCTGGAAGAGATCATAATAGTACTATAGTCAAACATTTATCATAATACAGTTACAACAATCCATGTGAATCAATCAAACATGAACTCTCTCAGTATCAAAGGAAAATAAGATGGAGTAAGAAATTTGACTTAGATTAATCCAAATGTCTCAAAAACAAATACATAACTAGAGAACCAATCATTCTCAATCAAAATATTACAATAGCAGGTAGCCTAGGTCAACCATTTGACCTTAACAAAATATCAAAACTGCCTATATATACTAAAATGCTGCAACCACCAGGAATGTGATCATATCACTTCCTTCAAAGCCTTCAGTTAGTGCCCTCTCTATCAGGTTGTGCAAACCTCACGATGTCAGACATGTGCCAGGGATAGTTATGTTTTTTATAGGAAAAATTGCTCATATGGAAGCTTCGGATCATAAGTGCGCCTTCATGGTTGCTCTCTGCAATGTTTTCCATTTATGGGATGAGGTGAGGTCTCAACTGATGCCCACAATCTTCAATAACTACCTTCATTGGGATTAGGACTGGGCCCGACACCCATAACTATTCTCAGGCAAAGCCATTGACTTATGTGAGTCCATCTTGACACCTCGAGGCCATGAATGGTCTTTGTCTGTGACCAATGTGAGCTTTGCAGGTGGAAATCTGATAGTGTATGTGCAAGGGTGATGTGGAGCAAGGTGCTTGGAGAAAAATCACGTGGTCCAATGAGTGAGAGATGACCATGTGGAAGGAAGAAATTAGGGGGAGCAAAGGTTGGGACGAGGTTGCAGTATCAAGGGAAAGGAAGAGGTGGCAGAGGAATGAGGGAGGTGTGATAGGTGGGGAGGAGGTAACGTGTAAGGGATATTGGAATGTGGGTGGGACACGTTTCGGGAGGTGAGAGGAGGTATCAGGAAGGGAGATGTGATAGGTGGAGAGAGGGCACTTGAGCTAATTAGGCCTCCATTTTTTTCGTTTTCTCTGTAGAAATCATGGGCATAATGCCACATGATTTACACCATATTGCAATTGAGGGTAAACCTAAATTTCTGTCTAATTTTTAAGAAACAGTCTGCAAATCCTTGTGTTAACATAAACCTCCATGGGGGATAGATACCTCCCTATGAGTCTCTAAGAAATCCTTTTACAGTTTCAGTGCCTTAGTATTGGGCTGTGGGGTCACTTATAAAATCCAAAAACAAAACAAAATTGATATTTACAATGACATGGGAAGCCACTCATGGCTTAAGTAAAAAACTTCTTCAAAAAATTCCCATTTACAGGGCTACCAAAAACTTCAGTATCCTCCAAATCCTGCAACTCGTAAGTGTTATTTGAAAAAACCTCAGAAATTTTGAAGGGGTCGATCCATAAGGCCTCAAATTTACCGTGCTTGCCTTTATCTTGTTTAGGTGCATCTCACTTGAGTACTATATCTCCCATTTGGAAATCCTTTTTGTTTACCTTCTTGTCAAAGGCCTGCTTTATCTTATGCTGATGGTCATGTTCTTTGTCCAGTTGTTTCTCCTTAGTCTGCTGCACTTCTACCAACTGTTGTATTCTTCTAATCATATCATCTGGTTCTCCCTGGTAGTCTTGGAAGAATTTTTCCACAAGCAAGGAGAGATGAGAAGGAAATATGTCCTCAAATCCATACACAAGATGGAAAGGAGAGACACCAAGAGATATTTTTGTTGTCACTCGTTCAACCCATAGAGAAAATTTAAGCTTTGAATCCCATTATTTCTTATTGTCCTCTAACAGTCTTTTGATGATATTAATAAGGATATTGTTAGAGAAGTCTGCCAGTCCATTCCCTTGAGGGTAGTAAGGAGTAGAGTGAATCAATGTAATTCCAAACTATTCAAAAAACTTAATCAATGGTTCAACCTTAAAAGATGAAGCATTATCAGTGACAATTCTATTTGGAAAACCAAATCTTGCCACAATATCCTCAATAAAACCAATGATTACTTTGTGGGGATAACTTCTATCCACTTAGTAAAGTAGTCTTTGGCAGTCAAGGTCCACCTATGCTGACCACTTGAAGCAGGATGAATTTCCTCAATAAAATCTAGGCCCCACTGCTGAAAGGGTCCTGAAGCTACCACATGCTTTAATGCCAAAGACTTGAGTTGTTTCTTTCCAAAGAATTTTTGATGCTTTACACAAGACTTGATCTTTACACAGACATCAGTGAAGATACTACACCAAAAATACCCAGCCATGAGAATCTTGTAGGTTGTGGTTCTCCAGAAGTGATGCCCCCCACATAAACTGTTATGAAAATCATACATAATCCTTTGGGCTTCCTATGGGTCTAGACATCTCAAAATAACTCCTAAAGGGTCTTTCCAATATAAAACTTGATCAATCAGACAATATTTAATTGATTTGAGCTTCAAATCTCTCACCTTGCTCTTTCCCATGCCATCAGGAGGCTGTAACGTATGTAGGAAAAATATAATGTCTTTGTACCAAGTGCATCCTACCAATGGGTGTGTGAATTTAGGATCTTCATCGGATAAATTAGCTTGCTGATCCTCTGAACAACTGTTGATGAAATTAACCCCCAAGGATTTATAATTAGATTCAAACAGCAACCTCGCTAAACCTTTACCTTTAATTAATTTGGTAGGTTTTATTTCAAGATCAAATTCAAGGATTTTGGCAATCCACTTTCTCCTTCTTCCATCTATGTCCAACTGAATGAGGATCTCCTGCACAGAAGTTGAAGGGACATAAGAAATGACTTTTGAATGTAGCACATAAACTCTGAAAGCTTTGAGAGATTTAAACAAAGCATAGGCCTATTTTTCCATGATGTCATACTTTATTTCAACATCTCTCACTGCCCTACTGAAAAAGGAAATGGGCTGCTCTAACCCCCTGACATTTTTCTACAATAAAACAACTGCTACTATGTTAAATGAAGAAAAAGAAAAAATCATAAACTCATTGGAGTAGTCAGGATTGATGAACACAGGTGCTTTAGTCAAGGCCTTCTTTATTTGGTCAAAAGAGTTACGAGATTCAGCGGTTCATTTGATTTCATTTCCTTTCCTCAATATGACCGTGATAAAAATTACCAACTCAACAAAATTTGAAACAAACCTTCTCAGAAAATTAATTTTCCCCAAAAATTACTGAACTTATTTCTTGGATCTAGGGAGCGACAAATATTGGATAGCTTCTACCCTGCTTGGATCAATATTTACCTCCTCAACTGACACAATGTTCCCCAACAGTTTCCCCTCTTTCATGGAAAATAATGACTTCTTGTGATTTAAAGAGAGACCAAATTTTCTGCATTTCAAGAAGAATCTTTTTAGATGATCATAATTTTCTTTATCAGATTGTGAGAAAACTGTTATGTCATCCAAATAAATGACCACAAACTTGTCCTTTTCTCCAATAAAATCTATGTCCATGGCTCGCTGAAATGTTTCTCCTGCATTCATCAATCCAAAGGGAATCTTAGCGTACATGAATGTACTCCAAGGAGTTGTGAAGGTTGTCTTCTCTCTGTCTTCAGGTAAGAAAGAGGCTTGATTGTAGCCTGAAAATCCATCAATCATAAACATCCTGTATGCACCTGTCACCCTTTGTAATATGTGTTCCATCTTGGGCAAGGGGTAATTATCTTTTTTAGAGCTTCTGTTCAGGTTTCAGAAATCCACACAAAGTCTGATTTCTCCATTCTTCTTTCTTACTAGGGCCAATTTGGCCACCCATTCAGAGTACCTCAAAGGAATGATAATATGGGCATCCGAAAACTTTTTAACCTCCTTCTCCATAATGGGCAACATCCTAGGATTTATTTGTCTCAACTTCTACCTAAATGGATTGGACTCTTCCTTCAATGGGATCTTGTGCTTAATGATACTTGTGTCGTATGTCTAGAGATCTTCATATGTCCAGGAAAATACATTAGAAGAATCCTTTAACAACTCAACATATTCGATCCTTTTCTCTCTTGACAAACTGCTTGAAAACTTGACAAATTTGGGATCCTTGTCTGTACCAATATTGTACTTAGATACTTCAACATCATCATCTTAACCTATAAACTTTACTACCACATCATTCCCATCAAACAATATTTCCAAAGGAACTAGTCTCTTTGGAATGTGGTTGTTAGGCAGTTGAACAATATGGTGATTAGCAATTTTATTTAAAAATACATCAGCATGAGGGATACTTTCAGAATCCTGATCATGATCAATATGTAATGTAGAAAACTCATCAACAGACTCAAGAAACATTTTGATTTCATCATCATCCTCAAACACCTTCCAATGCTTGATATTGTCATGTACGGAGGGAATATATTTCACCCCTGGATCATACTTTAATTTAGGTGGAAATGGGACTCTGAAATGGCTTGTTGAAACAACCAAATAATAAGCCATGGTATTCTCCTCTCTTGGAATAAATGAAATGTTGAAATCTAGGAAGAAATTGTCAACTAGGTCCCATACTTCATTTCTGTAAGTCTTCAGCCTAGGGTGCTTGTCTTGATAAATATTTTTGATATGATGAACAATTAGTTCTACATCTCCAAATACAGATAGCTCTTCAATCCCCATGTCCTTTGCAACCCTTAAACCCAAAAAAAGAGCTTCATACTCTGCCACATTATTTGTAGCTTCAAATTCTAGCTTGTAGGACAAAGGTATAGTCTCTGACAAGGTGAAACAAAGACCACTCTAGCACCAACGCCTTCCTTAGAAGAGGTTCCATCAAAGAACATATTCCAAACAAAGGCAGTTGGAGGAGGGATTTCACAAAGAGTAATGGATTGTTTTTTGATTTCAAGAGGAGGTTCAAGAGTATTAGTTATCTGCAATAGGTTGGATCCCAAATCAATGTCAATAGAAAAAATAGGATGGTTGGTGGGGTCTATTTCATCACTAATGATGTAAGCCATCTGAGCTTCCCTGTAAAGTCTTCTATGCTCACCGCCAAACACAGGAATGGTGGCATATGTGAGGTCCATCTACAAAGTTCCCCCATGTTTTTTTATCCAAGATCTTGAAAATAACATACCAAACTTGGGGGGAACATAAACCACTACAATGTCCATGACCACACTTTTCATGGGCAACTGAAACAAGGTCACAACCTGATCTTTGATGACCCTGAGACACTTTACTTTCCTAGAGTCAAAAGAATATAAGTCATGGTAGGATTTTCTGATTTCTAATCCAAGTTCATCCATGAATGCTTTGGGCATGATATTGTGAGATGCCCCTGAGTCCATCAAACAATTATGAAACACCTTATCATGTATGTTTAGTGATGTATATAAGGGAGGGGATGAATAATCTCTATCTTCTATCAAAGGACCTAAGATGACTGCTATATTTTCATCTTGAAGATTAACTGAGTCAACGGTATTTGAGTAGGAATCAGAGAACAACATTTTGGAAAGATATTTTTTCACTTCTTCAATTTTTAGCAGTGCCGAAAATGGGATTGGGATTTTTATTTTTTGGATCTCATTTTCATAACTGAAGGAAGGTGGAGATTTCAGAATCTCCTTGACTTCTGGGATAGGATCCTCAACCAAAACTGGGGGGCTTTGAGAAAATTTCTCTTTGCTGCCAATTGTGACAGCCTTAGCAGATTTTATGTTTTTGTGGGATGATCATAAGCATTAGTATTTTCCCTTTTCTTTTTAGATCTCATATCATATCCACTAGGATTCTCTTTTTCCTTCTCTCCCTTACTTAATTCATTTATTTGATTATCCATTAAGTAATTCCCATATGTAGATTGGGTTAAGTGAGGGGATGGATGAGTGTCACCCAAGCAATGGATCTTAGGATCGTCTTCTTTATCTTCTCCTTCCTTGTTAACCAAAAGGTTGTTTTGTAAGGGAGTTTGGATCTTTTGTTCATCCCTTTCTTTGTTTCTGGGATCTCTTGTAAGAGTCAGAGGAGCATTATTAGGTCTCCTGAAACCACCTCTATTATCAACATTTTGTGTATTTCTATAGGTATGTTTTCCCTCAAACTTTAACTTTTCCATCTCAGCAGAAAGAGATTTTACCAATTTGGTAAGTTCATCAACTTGGGGGTGGACAATAGAGGAATAATAGGTTGAGGCTTCAATTCTACTCTTTCTCCTGTCCTTATCAGACTTCCCTCTAAGTTGATCATATTCCCCTATGTTAGATTCTACCTCCATGGTTGCATATTGCATATGAGCTAAGGAGGCAGATCTCCTTTCTCTCAGTAAAAGGAAAAAATAAGGGTCAAAATCACTGACATAGGTGATTTTGGCAGAGGTCTCTGTAGGCTTTATCTTAGGAGGGGTTTTATTGTACATTTTGTTGAATCTTTGAGAGAAATCAGAGACAGACTCCCCTTATTTCCTCTTTAGGGATCCAAATTATGTGATATAATACAAAAAGTCCTTTTTGTCCCCCCACTGCCTCAAAAAATCATCATCTAAAGCCTCAATACCAGCAATAGATCCAGGGGGAAAATCCCTAAACCACTTTCTAGCCTCACCATCAAGGCTATGATAAAATATCCTCATCCATACATCTTCATTCCCAATGGTATGGTTGTCTGTATAACTATAAAATCCTTCAAGATGTTCTTCTACATTTTTGTCTCCCTCACCTGTGAACTTGGGCAACTGCTTAAGGTATCCATCCACTGGCAGAGCATTTAGAGGCTGCGACAGGACAATAGGGGCATACCCAGCAGCTACTATAGCTTCCATTCTAGTTCTGGGGGATTAGCTGCTGCCATTTGTATGTGAACTGGAGGAGAACCCAGAGGGGATGGTGTTGGGCTATGTGAAACTAGGACAGTGTTCCTCAGAGGTGAATACCAGGGGCTTGATTAATCTTGAGGGAATAGATTAATCAAAATGTCTCAAAAAAAATACATAACTAGAGAACCAGTTGTTCTCAATCAAAATATTACAATAATAGGGAGCCTAGCTCAACCATTCGACCTTAACAAAATATCAAAACTGCCTATATATACTAAAATGTTGCAACCACTAGGAATGTGATCAAATCACTGCCTTCAAAGCCTTCATTCGATGCCCACTCTTTTAGGTTGTGAAGACCTGATGATGTCAGATGAAAGCTAGGCATGGTTATGTTCTTTATAGGAAACATTTCCCATAAGGAAGATTTGGATTGTAAGTGCGCCTTCATGGCTTCTCTCTGCAACATTTTGCATTTATGGGACGAGGCGAAGTCTCAACTGCTGCCCACAATCTTCAATATATGTCTTCATTGGGATTAGGATTGGGCCTGGCACCCATAACTGTTCTCAGACGGTGCCAATGACTTCTGTGAGTCCATCCTGATGCCTCAAGGCCATGAATGGTCTTTTTCTATGACCAATGCAAGCTTTGCAGGTGGCAATATGATAATGTATGTGCAGGGGTGATGTGGAGCGAGGTGCTTGGTGAAAAATCGCATGGCCCAACGAGTGAGCGACGACCATGTGGAAGGAAGCAATTGGGGGGAGCGGAGGTTGGGACGAGGTTTTAGTAGCAAGGGAAAGGCATAGGTGGAAGAGGAACGCGGGAGGTGTGATAGGCGGGGAGGAGGTGATGTGTAAGGGAGATTGGAATGTGAGTGGGATAGGTTTCGAGAGGTGAGAGGAGGTATCAGGAAGAGAGATGTGATAGGTGGAGAGAGGGAGCTTGAGCTTCTTAGGCCTCCAATTTTTTCATTTTCCCTGTGGAAATCATCGGCAGAATGCCACATGATTTACACCATAATGCAATTGAGGGTAAACCTCAATTTTTGTTTGATTTTTAAGAAACAGTCTGCAAATCCTTGTGTTAACATGGGTCCTTTCTTGTTCCTTTCTCTAGATATTTGAACCATTTTTATTATTATTTGTAGCTTCATTTCCATTTTCTTTATTTGATATTCTCCCAGCCTTATGCTTCCCTTGTATCTTGGTAAACCCATTCACATCTACTCCTTATGTTTTTTTTGGTTCATTTTTGGCATTTAAGGGGTAGTTTCTGAAGAGGTGTCCATGGAAATGACACTTTTTGTATCTAAAAGGTATATGCTCATAGTCTAAAGTCTGTCTCCACTCATTATGTTAATATGATACTTTTATGTAATGTGGGAGGGAACCTTCCACATTCATGTAAACACATATCCTTGCATAATATGTATATCTAGCCATTTTTTTTTATACTTTTGAGACCTTGATGAAGGCTCTTAGGGTGTTCCATATACCTTCTAGTGTTTCCATTTCCTAGAACTCCTGTTGTAATGAGTACATTCTTATCCAAACAAGAGTCATCGTGAAGTCATATTTCTCTGGAGAAAATATTTCCATCTAGTATTTGATGTGGAGACTTGCTAAATTAAAAAAATATGGGCCCTCCTTGAAGACTTGATCCCTATCCTAGGAGTTAGAAAAAATTCTATAAAGAAACCCTTTGAGCCGAATTTTAGATCTACTTGTATTTTCACCTTCCAAAGTGATTTTATGCATACCATTAGATCCTTCTTTGATGGGAAAATCCTCATGAACTTACCAATTAGGGAATCATATATCATGTGTTGAATATAGTTACTGATATTAGGAGAAGATATTTTGTACCTTTGTTTTTTTTTGTAGTTCTGGCAAGGAAACCATTTACTTTTCTTTTTTCCATTTGGTTTGTTCCCTAGTCCCCCTCTGTAGGATCCCCACTCGTGGTTTTTCCATTTCCTACACCCCCCATATCTGTGTCTTCGGTTTGATTTTTGGATCTTCCTAGTACTACGTCTTTGAAGGTCAAAGTCTCATCCTTACTCTGGCCCATTGGATGTTTGAAGGACCCTTCCTACTTTTCCATACATAACACATGCGTTATCGGCCCTGAAAAGTCACACCATCCATTCTAACCCCTCTATTTGTGTCCCTTCCTTCTCTCGAAACCCTCCACTGTAAACCCTAAACATCTATCGTGCTCTGCTTGCAATTAGTTTTAATCTTTCTAAATAAAATAAAACAAAAATAATAATTTGAATTTAATTTGAAGCATTAAGAGTACAATTTACTAGATCAATTTTGTTTTATCCAACATATAAATAAATAAATTAATTTGATTTATTAAATTATTTTTTGGATCAAATAATTTGAAAATTAAATATTTCAATGAGTGTTATTAATTTTTTTTTATGAAAATCCAATCTAATGCATATGTAGGTCAGAATTTTAGGAGAAAGTGATGTTCATCTTCTATTTCATTCATCTACTAAATTTTATAGAATCTTTCGTGTCAAGGTGTTTTAGTTCTTTTCCAACACCATGCTTCACTATGAAGCTCATGCAAGTTGGTTCTCATCTTTGCAATATTTATTTTCATCTTTGACCTAGAAATAATATAGAAACAATTTTGAACTTATAACTTAAGATTATTGAGTTCCTTGTACTATATCAACTTTATCTTATTCTTTGTCTTCATATGCTCCACATTTTATCTTTAAAATGATTTATAATACACCTTTTAATAGTATTTTTATCTTGAAGGGTGACCTCTTCTACTATCCCCATTGATTTAATTAATAAATTTTATAGCTAGTTTACCCTCCTTTGAGTTTTTAGTGTTTTTTTGCTAATTTTTTAAGCAATGATAGGAAGTCTCTCATTTTTTATGCTAATAAGTTTATTTCTATACATCAAGTATGTTATCATATCTTTACTCTCAATAGGAGGGATTTGAACTTCTAACAGGAGGATGGGATATAGTGTATTACATTTAGTTTTAAGGTTATTATTATAAAATGTTCTTGGAATTTCTCAATTTTCTTCAAAGTTTCCCTAGAAATAACACAACCCCAACCTCACAACCATAAATTATTCACGGGGCCAAAAAAATGTTAAAAATGACCTATTATTTTCCTCAAGATCATAACTATATTGTTTTACAATTGTCTTCAAGACCATAATTAAGTTTTCCATCCTGCTCTTTTTACAACACTTCATTCTCAATTTAGTGTGTGATGAAAATCAATTCCAAGATAATTATAAATATGACTTCTTCCATGTTGTTATTATCATACACACAATTAGGATATTTGATTTTATTGGATTTAATAATCATTACCTTTGTTTTAACAATATTTAGAGACATCTCGAGTTAGAACACAATTTTTTGATAAGATTTTAAGTTGATTATGATGTTAGAAGGGATTCTTGCTAGAAGGACGATATCATCTACATAAATAAGGATGATGATAACTAATTGTTTTATATTAATTCCTAAAAAAATTGCTTCTTCTAGACGTTCCTCTAATTTGTCAATATAATTACCAAAATTAGTAGGTAACAAAGGGAAACCTTGTTTAATCCTTGTGTTACAATTTGAATTTCCTATGACCATCCATCATTATTTCTAAACTTCACAATGACCCTTTATTAGAGGATTATTATTGAAACCCTCAATCCAAAATCCAAAAGAGTTCAAGAGTGTCAAAATATTTTATATAGGAAACAAAATGATAAAATAAATTATCTTTGTTGTTTGGATAGTGTTCAACTATAATTCTAAGGGTAATTAAGTGGTCCAAAGTTATCGTATCCCATAGCTCTCTTGAATTTCAAACCATGAGTTAATCTTTATTTCTAATATTAACCCATATAATTTAGTTAGAGGAGAGATTACCACAATAGTCTTATAATTTTAGGGGTTGCTTTGTCACCACTTTTAAAGATAAGAATAATAATAATTTCAATCTAAAGTTCACTAAAACCCTCTTTCAAAACTAAATTAAAAAAATTATGAATGTGAGAAATAAGAACATAACCTCCATTTTTTTAAATTTTGACATCATAATTTTTAATTAAAATTTTCATTTTGCAAGGATTTAAATCCACTCTCAATATCTTCTATAATGAAAATGCAAGGAAAATGTCTTGCAATAAAACATTTAATTGTTTGTTAAAACTTTAAAATATCATACAAATTTTTAAGGTATAAATTTTAATCATTTATATAAATTTAGATGTTTGTTTGAAACATTTTTGGTTATTTTTTAAGTAAAATGTCTTGCACTATAAGAAACATTTAATTGTTTGTTAAAACTTTAAAATATCATACAATTTTCAATTTTTTAAGATATAAGTTTTAATCATTTATATAAATTTAGATGTTTGTTTAAAACATTTTTGGTTATTTTTTAAGAGAGATTTAAGGTTGTTTATGTATTGAAGCTTATGTCTTTTCACTAAAGTTTTATATTTTATATTTTAATATTTTTATGGATTTATATCATTGGTTCTAGCAATCTTGCAATCCTTTATCATACTAGGTATTAGTCAATCAATCCTTCTTTGTGGAAGTGATATTATTTTTTTAATGAAAGATTAAAATTTCAATGTAAAGTTATTACACAAGTCTTTGATAAAGTTATATGTTATGCTTTTGTAATTGGAAAAAAAATATAAAATAAAGAAATATAATAAAAAATCTAAAAAAACAAATAATAAAATAATAGTATTCATTAATTGTTTTTCTTTTCAAAGTAATTTATCTATACATATATAAACTTGTTTTCCACATTATATGTGTACCCACAATACAACCAAACTGTTATACTATAAGTTATGACTTCATCATACAACCACTACACTTACACATGTACTTTACATATATAAACTTGTTTTCCACGTTATATGTGTACCCACAATACAACCAAATTATTATACTATAAATTATGACTTCATCATACAACCAAACTATTATACTATAAGTTATGACTTCATCATACAACCAAACTATTATACTATAAGTTATGACTTCATTATACAACCAAACTGTTATACTATAAGTTATGACTTCATCATACAACCACTGCACTTACACATATACGTTCAATTTTTGTGAATGTAAAATAATACACAACCATATCATTACTAAATCATAATTTCACCTTATAACCAATATCCATACACATGAACTCTCAACATGCATACTGAATATATCTTAACTTTTTCATGCCAATACATATGATTTAGGTTTAATACTTTAAGATATAAAAAGGATTTTATCTTACAAATTCACTTTATCTTATTTAATTTTTATATTTTATTTTGCTAATCTATTTTAAATTAAAAATACAAAATACTTTAATCCATAGTATATGAATTAGTTATATAAATTTGTGAAATAAGTTGAACAATTCGTCTCAGATATTTTATTAATGAAAAAATTACAAAACACTAATTAAAATTAGAATATAATTCAATGAAATCCTTTGATACTATAACATATTTTTAAAGGTTTTACTTTCTGGAGGTTAATTTGCTGATGAATGGTTGGATTTAGAGATTTGAGTGGCTAAGTTTGTATAATCTTTAAAAGTTTTTCATCAAACTAAATCCATTTATACATTTAAAAATACAATTTAAACAATAAAAAATAACTATTTTATTCAAATTTACATAATCAGATTCCAACAAAAAAAACTCAAAAAATATAACATTTAATTAACACCATTCAAAATCATATATTTTAATCAACATCATTCAAAATCATATATTTAAGTCCACTCTCAATATCTTCTCTAATGAAAATGCAAGGAAAATGTCTTGCAATAAAACATTTAATTGTTTGTTAAAACTTTAAAATATCATACAAATTTTTAAGGTATAAGTTTTAATCATTTATATAAATTTAGATGTTTGTTTGAAACATTTTTTATTATTTTTTAAGGAAAATGTATTGCACTATAATAAACATTTAATTGTTTGTTAAAACTTTAAAATATTATACAAATTTTTAAGGTATAAGTTTTAATCATTTACAATAAATTTAGATGTTTTTGGTTATTTTTTAAGGAAAATGTATTGCACTATAATAAACATTTAATTGTTTGTTAAAACTTTAAAATATTATACAAATTTTTAAAGTATAAGTTTTAATCATTTACAATAAATTTAGATGTTTGTTTAAAACATTTTTTATTATTTTTTAAGAAAGATTAAAGGATGTTTATGTATTGAAGCTTATATCTTTTCACTGAAGTTTTATATTTTATATTTTAATATTTTTATGGATTTATATCATTGGTTTTAGCAATCTTACAATCCTTTATCGTACTAGGTATTAGTCAATCAATCCTACTTTGTGAAAGTGATATTATTTTTTTAATGAAAGATTAAAACTTCAATGTAAAGTTATTACACAAGTCTTTGATAAAGTTATATGTTATGCTTTTGTAATTGGAAAAAAAATGTAAAATAAAGAAATATAATAAAAAATCTAAAAACATAATAATAAAATAATAATATTCATTAATTGTTTTTCTTTTCAAAGTAATTTATCCATACATATATAAACTTGTTTTCCACATTATATGTGTACCCACAATACAACCAAACTGTTATACTATAAGTTATGATTTTATCATACAACCATTACACTTACACATGTACTTTACATATAAAAACTTGTTTTCCACATTATATGTGTACCCACAATAGAACCAAACTGTTATACTATAAATTATGACTTCATCATACAACCAAACTGTTATACTATAAGTTATGACTTCATTATACAACTAAACTGTTATACTATAAGTTATGACTTCATCATACAACCACTGCACTTACACATGTACTTTCAATTTTTGTGAACATAAAATAATACACAACCATGTCATTACTAAATCATAATTTCACCTTATAACCAATATCCATACACATGAACTCGCATACTGAATATATCTTAACTTTTTCATGCCAATACATATTATTTAGGTTTAATACTTTAAGATATAAAACGGATTTTATCATACAAATTCACTTTATCTTATTTAATTTTTATATTTTATTTTGCTAATCTATTTTAAATTAAAAATACGAAATACTTTAATCCATATATAATATATGAATTAGTTATATAAATTTGTGAAATAAGTTGAACAATTCGTCTCAGATATTTTATTAATGAAAAAATTACAAAACACTAATTAAAATTAAAATATAATTCAATGAAATCTTTTGATACTATAACATATTTTTAAAGGTTTTATTTTTTGGAGGTTAATTTGCTGATGAATGGTTGGATCTAGAGATTTTTGTGGCTAAGTTTGTATAATCTTTAAAAGTTTTTTATCAAGCTAAATTTATTTATACATTTAAAAATACAATTTAAACAATAAAAAATAACTATTTTATTCAAATTTACATAATCAAATTCCTTTAAAAATAAAAAAAAAATAAAAATAAATAAATTAACACCATTCAAAATCATATATTGCAAATTCAAATCCTCGAAACAACGGCAGATGTTTATATTGTCGGTGAGATTAATATGATGCCATTTGACGTACATTTTTTTGAAATAAACTAATCTGCATACCAAATAAAATGTAAAATTAATGCCCAAAATTGCAATATTTGGCATACATATGAATGTAGTATGGGAAAAAGGGCAGCACAACCCCATCGCACATCAACGTAGATTGATCGATCAAAGCAGGAACCAACTTCCAAGACAAAAACATATGTCAGGTTAACAGCAAACTCCCAATCAAATGTGAATGGAAGTTGCACTTATCCACAATCATGTGAGTACTTTGTGGACAGGTAGAAGCTCAATTGTCGTTTAGTCAAAGGCCGTGAGAAAGACGACAAGGGTAGTACTCTGACTGAGAAGGAGATTCTCGTAATTAGTATATTCATGGGCCACATGCTGCTCTTCACTAGACATAGATTTACCGCAGTAACCCTTTTGAGCAGGTAGAAGCTAAATCTGTTTTCTATCTATATAGTCAAAGGCCCAGCGAAAGACAAGCGACGAGGCGAGTACCAGCAGAGGAGATCGTCCGCTGTGTAGTTACAGAAGAAGAAATTCCAAGATGAGTAGATCTCCTTGCTGCTCAAAAGAAGAAGGGCTCAACAGGGGGGCCTGGACAGCCCAGGAGGATATGATTCTGTCCGAGTACATTCGAATTTATGGCCATGGTAGATGGAGAAATCTCCCCCAAAAAGCAGGTGAATCTCAAGAAATCTCTAATAGTAGTGCAATGATGCATTCCCAAATATGTATTAATAGAGTAAAAAGAGGAAAGAATTTGTTTTGCAGGTCTTAAGCGATCTGGAAAGAGTTGTAGATTACGTTGGGTGCACTATCTTCGTCCCGACATTAAACGGGGTAATATTTCCCCAGATGAGGAGGAGCTCATTATTCGGATGCATCGCCTTCTGGGCAATCGGTATGTGGAGAGTGATTGAACGTGATTGAAAAGAACAGCAAAATTCATGATCCCGGTGATTGAAAAAAACAGCAAAATGCAAAATTCATGATTGAATTTTTGGATTCTGACTTACGTGACCGACCATGCAGGTGGTCGCTGATAGCGGGTCGACTGCCTGGCCGGACAGACAACGAAATAAAGAACCACTGGAATAGTCATCTGAAAAAAAAGCTTCTGTTGTCAGTCAAGGAATCTCAAAGCAAGACACTGTCAAAAGCTCCTTCTCGCCTACAAAGTGACGTGATCAATTCCACTCCCGTCGGAAGAACAACTGCGGTGAAACAGGCTGAGACGGTAAGTTCAGATCATTCCTTCAAATTTTCGAAGAAATTGTGAATTCTTCTAACTCATGCTGTAACCTACTTGTGAAGGATTCGATCACAGAAGATCATCCAGAGCACATAGCCGTTGAGAATCTGGGAGATGTTAATCTGGTCGAAGCAGCAGTTACAAACTTCACTTTAGAGGACCGGCAATCACCACATTGCGATCGTTTTGCAAAACATCCAGCCATATTAGCCGAAAGTTTATGTGATTTGATAGAACTATCGTCTCCCGACTGTAATCTGCTCTCTTCTGCATCCAATTTTTGGACAGATTTTGGATTAGAAGATTTCTACAAGGGAGCAGAAACGAAAGAGTGTGAAGGTATGTGTTCTGATCAAAGCAATATGCAGCACGTTTACAGTTCTACATTGGCCGATGATCAAGGGATGGTCGAGATATACGATACCATATATCACGTAGACTGGATTCATGAACTTGATTTTATATGGAATTAACCTTTGAAAAAATTAAGTCAATCTTGAACAAAGTATGCAAATGGGTATGTAAATGTTGAACCTAACCAGAATAGTTCCGACTTTCCAATTTGTTTGAATTCTTCAGTTTCAGTTACTTAATGTATAGTATATCACTTTCTCTATCTGTTAATTCGAGGGATTATGGTAATAAAAAATATATATTTCAATGTTTAACTTTAGAAATCTATCTTTATATGATAATTTGTACCATTTAGATTTACAATCCCAAATTCAAACAAAAGTTTAGCTTATTCCTATAAGCTTTCATAGATAGTTCCAAATTCCCATCTTGCATTAATTAAGTACTAACTTCAAATTTGGATGAAATAACTTATTATATATCTTCATATACATCAAGAGTTCCAACATAAATGGACTTCAAATTTGGATGGAATAGCTTATTTAGATATATACTTTCATATATATCAATAGTTGCAACTTAAATGGAATAATTTATTTAGATATATACTTTTATATACATCAAGAGTTCCAACTTAAGTTCTTTTAAAAGTGAGGGTTTACTTCAAATTTGGGTGTTCCAATTTAAATGGAATAACTTATTTATATATTTTCATATACATCAAGAGTTTCAACCTAAGTTTTTTTGATAATGGAGGGTTTACTTCAAATTTGGATGGATGGCTGGAAAATATTTTGATTTCTCTATTAGTTTCTCTATTTCTATATGTTAATTCCAGGGATTAGGTAAAAATTAAAAAAATTATATTTCAATTTTTAGATTCAGAAATCCATTTTTAAAATCTTTATAAGATAATGTGTATCTTTTAATTTCACAATTCCCAAATCATACTAGCTATCCATAAGTAGTTGACTTCATATTAGTTTGTATTTTGACTATAACTTTTTGTATAATCTCTATTGTTTTAATTAGAGAACTAAAAATATTATTTTTTATATAATAAAAAAAGCCTTATATGTCATGATTTCATTGGAGAATAGATATCTAATGTTTTAAATGTTAACATATCCAAAGTTTTGATCATCTACAGTCTTTTTGAATTTTTATTATTTTTATTTAGATATTTAGATATCCAAAGTTTTGACCATCGACACTCATTTTTATTAAGTACTTAAACACTCATTTTTATTATTAAGTACGTAAAGAGGTCTGACACATTGCATTCATTTTTAAATGTTTACATAGCGCAAGGCCCTTAAACAGTGTTGACAACCTTAAATGTTTACTTAACAAGCCTGTCACAATACATTTTCCTCTGATTTTTGGATACAATCTTGTCTGTAGTAAATTTGGGCAATATTTTTCTGCACCGACATTACTGGTTCACTAGTTGTTGCTTGCTTGTTGGTTTGATGGATTTTTTTTATTGTTGTTTTCTTCAACTTTGCAAAGTTGAGGTCCTGCAAGTGCAGTTGGACCTCTTGGTGCTTGCTCACTGGTTTGTTGTTTGTTGCTTGTTCTTGTTTTCTTCAACTTTGCAAGGTTGAAGTCGTGTACCCGCAGTTCGACCTGTTCTTACACTTTACAAGGTTGAAATCCTGCACCATTGTTTGCTTCAACTTTGCAAGGTTGGTGTCCTGCATCCACAGTTGGACCTGTTGCTGCAGTTTCAGTTACTTCAGTTTCAGTTCCAATTGCTGGATCTCGTCTTGTGGAAATGATTCTTTGTGACCTAAATGGGCAGTTCATTGATCTGTTTCAAGATGAGTTCCCCAGTGCCCAATTTTAGAATATCTTCTTCGTCTTGTAAGATATTTCAAACATCTTATAATATCTTCTTCATCTTGTAAGATAATTGAAACCGACAATTGGAACTGTGCTTCTGTCATTCCCCATTCACGAGTAACTTTCAGTACCATGGATTCATTCATATTCGGTGTTTGTTGTTTACTATTTGTAATTTGCGGGTAAGATTTTTCAATACTAGGAAGTGCTAAAAAAAAAAAATCTAAAAAAAAATCTAAAAATAATACCTAAGTGAAAATGATCTTACAGAACATCCTTATATGTGACTACTGGGATCAAAGAGACAAGAATGTATTGCTATCCCCGAAAAGTGTTGAACAAGAAATATTGTCTCTTTTGCATGTCAATGTCGAATACAATACCCACCTTTGTCATAGCCACACTGACATACAAAAAATGAAATGGGATGTTCTCCTCATCTTTCTGTTTCTGAAACCATACGTTTAGTGCATTTTTCAAGTCGTACCCTTCCAATCACATATGCCCACTTTCATGTGCTGGACATCATACCATAGCTCTTTGGAAAATGGAAGTGCAAAGGATTTTTCCAAATGAATTCATAGTTTTCATTGCAGAGAAAGCATCTACGAGGACCTTTCCATCCCTTCTTTGCAGGTTATGACAAGGAAATATTTTATTCTCTGAGGAAAAAACACATATAGCTGTTAGTTTTATGTTGAACTTTGGGTCTTCCAAAGGATCTTCCATTACCATTTTGACAACTGGATCTCGTCTTGTGGAAATGATTCTTTGTGACCTAAATGGGCAGTTCATTGCTCTGTCTCAAGATGAGTTCCCCAGTGCCCAATTTTAGAATATCTTCTTCATCTTGTAAGATATTTCAAACATCTTATAATATCTTCTTCATCTTGTAAGATAATTGAAACCTTAAGAAGTTGTGCTATGTGCTGGTTTCGTTCATGTGGTAAAAGTAAATAATGCCTAATTATTCCTCTTTTGTTTACCCCACAGACCATATAAGTGAGTTTTTTGAGTGGGAGACAACAAGAAGTCATTTCATATCTATTTGGTGTTTATTTTTGAAGAGGGGGGATGAAATTAAATGATGAATATGATTGTAAAGCTATATACAATGGCTACCAAAATGCTTATAAGATGCACAACTAAAATAAGTTCATAAATTATATGTCTTAAATACTCAGTCTTTGTACTAAGCAAATTTATAGTGTTGTTAAATTTGCATTATCTCTTCTATATGGTTGATCACTCTAGGGAGGAAATTTATTTTAAAATGTAGAAACCTTGGCAAATCTTACTAATCCTTCATGTCCCAACTATAAATGTCTGGCGATATTTTTGTAAAAATATTCAAATTTTTAAGGATTTGATATAGTTTTTATAAACTATTGGCGATTTTTAAGGTAAAATAATTTTATCCTATAGAATTTGGGCGAATCATTTTTAAAATAGAGAATCTCATTTTTGGAAAAACCATGGAAAGTTAGCCCATGAGCGAAATTTATCCCCTAAAATCATCCATGGAGCACTCACTATAGCTTTGTTTGTTTTTCATATGCTATAGCAACCACAGAGAATTGAATTTCAAATGAAAAAGGTTGAAGGATACATAGCAGAATTGATATGCAGTTCTGAACTTATAGTTATCTTTTTTTTGTTATTTTCATATTATCTAAACATAGTTGAGAAACATCTTGAAAATGACGACTTAAAAGATGAAGCAAGTAATAGATGTTGAGTGATATCAAATAGATACAGACTCCATTGTACATGACAACATCGACTAGGTATTGCACAACAATGGCCTTTTTAGATTAGATGCATTCTCGTATACTGTGGGAGATTGCCTCTTTGATGCATTTCAAGTTCTATTGCATTTCTGTTATTCCTCGTCTGAGTTGGGAAATGGATTGATAGATCATTTCTTGGCCTGTTTAGAAAATGACAACATTGAGGGACTAGATTCGTATCAATACGAATTGGCATTTGATTTTATTTTCCAATTGCATGGAATACATGATGTCAGTACGTATTTTTCAAAGATGTGGTTGTCTGCATTTGCAAATCTACCTCCACATGAAAGAGGACTTTGCGAAGATACATTTTGTATACGGTGTAGCTACATATGCCACAATGATCATGATACTGACCGAGAGGGAAAAATCACATATCGTAGCCTAGAGCCAACACCATGCGTTGCTAGCATTGAAAACCATCAAACACTTACTACGCATCCTTGTCTAGGAAAGAGAGGCGCAAAGAAGAACTTTATGTAACGAATTAAAGACACTCCTTCCATTGCATGTGCAATTTGCGAGGAATCAAATTTTTCAAAAAACACTAAGTCTTTCACCACTGACTTGAAAAAAGAATACCTCGGCTTAACACTAAATGATAGAACATTTTTTACTAACAATATTTGTCTTCAATGCAAACGATCACTTGAAAATGGAAAATTGCCACACTTTGCAACACCCAACCAAATAAGATGTAACACACCACTACCATATGTAAGTACACTTACATAACTTGAAGAGAGACTTGTGTCTCTATGAATTTCATTTGCACAAATGAGACCCTGGGGCTATAAAAGACCCCAAATGGGTTTAACAAGATCAATTATTAATGTGCTTGTCCAACTAGATGTTGTGCAAAAAGCCCTGGGACAATTCATGAGCGAGACAATGAAAATTGTTGTAGCTCTCAAAAGACGTTTGCAATACAAGAATGCATACCAGACAAGTAGAGTGCACGTGCACATTGTCATGAAATAATTAAAAGAATTATGTTCCAGGGCCCTGTACAAAGAACACAACATTTGTACAAATGATAACTGGAACCATGTTCTTGAACAAGGAAATGACAAATTTGCACAAAATTTTGACACTACTAGTGAATTTGATAAAAGCGATGAATCAGAGAATGAAAGACCCGTTGAAGCATTGATACATGGAGTCACTAACTCACAACGCATTCATGACTTGCAAGACAAGATTGTCAAAATTGCACCTGCTGAAGGGCAACGTTCACTTGGTATATTCAAGGACAAATTTGCTGAGGAAATGAAATCCTCAACACTGTTCTATGGAGATCCACATGCCAGTGACATCACAAAACGATTCAACTACCAAAAAATAGTTCGATGGGAATTGCTACATTCAAGCAGTGACTTCTTCTACCACGTGAAAAAATTTCTTTTCAAAACAATGCACATAATAATTGAGAAAGTTCTCTCTTTCATGTGGGTGCGAATAAGAAAAGGCCAGCTACAAGGAAGAAATTTATTGGCCAGAGATGTCAAGTACAAAGAAAACCTAGAAAAAAATGTAAAATCTGATATTGGATATATAAATTTCAAAAACATTTGCATCTCTCCCGACTACTTGCAACAAAACAAGAAAACTATATTTGCAATGATCCGACAATTGGGTGCCCCAAATTTTTTCATCACATTTACAAGTGCATAGCATCACTCAGATCCGTTGGTGACTATGGTGTCTGCATTATATAGGAACAGAAAAAGGAAAAAACAAACTGATACATTGTAAAATGATGACATTGACTACCTCATAAGAAAAGACACAGTGACATGTACTTTTTACTATAGACATAAAATAAATTCTTTGACACAATTGATATGTCATGATGAAATGTTCTTCGGAAAATTGGGAGCCCCAACTTTTTTCATCACATTTACAAGTGCAGAGCATCCCTCAGATCCATTGGTGACTACAGTGTCTGCATTATATAGGAACAGGAAAAGGAAAAAAAAAATGATACATTGGAAAATGATGACATTGACTACCTCATAAGAAATGACCCAGTGAGATGTACTTTTTACTATAGACATAAAATAAATGCTTTGACGCAATTGATATGTCATGATGAAATGTTCTTCGGAAAAATATCGGACTAATATTTTGTGACTGAGTTCCAAAATAGAGGGAGTGAGCATGACCACACACTGTTATGGATAGAGGGTGCATCAATATATGGAAATGACAACAACTCACAAATAGAGCAGTTTCTGGACAAATACATAACATGCAACACAGACCATTTGGATCCATAACTTTCCAAAGTTCATAGACATTACCATACAAGAAGCTGTAAAAAATGAAATAAGACACATTGCAGATACAACTTCCCTATGTCGCCAATGAGAACAACAAGAATCATCTAACCAATTAGTTTAGAGGACAATGTTCTCATTGAGAAATCAAAATATTTGTTCGCATTTCTAGAACAACGAGACTTCGATGACTTAATGAGATTTGAAGACTTCTTGGCAGAACTAAATCTAACAGAAGATGAGTACATCCAAGTGATACAATCTACACTTAAACAACCAACAATTTTCCTTAAACAAGAACTTTCACATATTTGGAACAACAATTTCTCTAAGGACATTCCAAGTATGTGGAATGCAAATACAAATGCAGAGTATGTCCTCAATGCATATGATGCAACATGATATTGTACCTCGTACATGACAAAGGTTGACAAATCTATGACAAGTGCATTCAGAAGAATACACAGAGAACATGAAAAAATTCATATTGATGCTATGCAAATGATACGTACATTTGGAAATACATTACTTAATCTTCAACAAATGTCTTCTCAACAAGAAATCCACATTGCACTTTCCCTGTCTCTGAACTGTAGTTCAAGGAAATGTGTCTTCATAAAAACATCTCCCCTTGACACACACACATTCATGCTTAAACAACCATCTTTGCTAGAACAAGATCCTGCTAATTCAGAGGATGTGATATGTCTCTCTATTATTGATTATTACCTCCAATGTTCACCTCCTTTTAAGAATATCTTCCTTGCAGAGTTCATATCGCATTACAAAAAAAACGGTACACCCATATCAAAAAGAAAAAAACCAAATGTAATACGCTTTGTCAAATACAACAAACAGATCGACTATCAAAACTATTGGTGTACGTTCCATTTGATCCAAATGAAAACACACTAAAACATAACTTCCCTACATGGGAAGTTGCATATATTGTTGATGAGATACAATACAAACCAATGAGGCTAGATTTACATACAATGTCAACCCAACATGAGGTGATTTAGAAAGTGCAGTTCATGAACTAGAAAACCCTCACAATGTTGATGAGACATTAACAAACCATAAAAAAACTAGAACTCTCTGTGAGTCCTACGACTTGCAAATAGGTTTTTCTTGTCCTCGAGTAACCGCCATTGAAAAAAGTATCAATCTTGGCTTTCAAGTCACACAACATCATTTCTTTATCAAAAATAATGAATACTACAGAGTTAGACGATTGTTGAAGCGAGAACAATAAGAAATCCTAAAAGACATTGCAATGAAAAAACACTTAAACATGCACACTCCTATGCATGTGTTCCTTAAAGGTGGGGCAGAAACAAGCAAGACATTCACAATGAAAGAGCTATTCCAAATTCTTATATGAATGTATGATTCAAACAATTTGACTGACCCTATGAAACCAAAGGGACTAATAGTTGCATATACAAGAAAAGATGCATATAATGCATGTGGAACAACATCCCACTCTCCATTTTTAATGCCTTTTAACAAGTCATGTTTTCTTCCACTTAGCAAGGAAATGTTAGATACCTTGTCTAAGCTTTATGATGAACTACAACTTGTCTTCACAGACGAGGCATCTTTGATTGGCAGTCACTTCTTATATTCCATTGACAATCGATTGAGAAACATAAAAGATGTGCACACCAAATACTTTGGGGACATTGACATGATATTCTGTGCGATCTTTACTAGGCACAACCCATCCAAGATTCTCTAATATTTGAACAACCTACGATCAATATGAAAACAATGACGCATTAATTTTGGAAAGAAAATATAAAATTCTTTGAATTACATACTACAATGCACTAGACAAAGGAAACATTTATTGCAATTCTAAATAGAATGCGGACAAACAGTGAAAATTGTGATGACTTAACATATATCAATTCAAGGTGCATGCAACCTGCACGAACATACCCAACCTTCCCTTACCTATTTTACAAGAATAAGGATGTTGCAATGCACAATAGGTACATGTTATTGCTCATTCTTGGTGATGATATCATCATCAATTAAATCGACCTTGAAGAAGACAACCATGGCAATGTACCATGTCATCAACATACATCCACTTTGCCTTTACAACTTGTCCTGAAATTAGACATGTTAGTTGAAATATATGCCTGCAACTATGGTTCACAGGATGGCTTGGTGAATGGTGCAAATGGAATACTCAAAGATTATACCAAAACATACAAATTTTATGTCATCTGGATTAAGTTCCATGACCCGCATATTGGCCACCGACAAGCAAACAAGTTAGCTTATCCATAGAATTCAAACATTGCGCGCGATTGGACACCTATCTTACGAATATCAAAACCAATATTGACATCGACAAAGACAGTTCAACTAAAGATTCAAAAACAGTTTCCAATTAAACTTGCATGTGCACACAAAGTCCACATATCACAAGGGCTAACACTTGATAGTGTTGCATTCGAACTTGCTAGTATACAAATACATGGACTAGTATACGAATATATGTAAATATTCCTTGTTTTTCTTACATACCAACTTACATTCATGTTCATTTTATTTTGTACTTTCCTTCATTGAAACAAACAAAATAACTGGACAAGACAAAGAACTCTTAACCAAAAATGTAGAAGAAGACATACGAAGGTGCATGCTTCTACTTGTATTCCATATGGTATTTCTTTGTATTTCATTTATTATGTTTATATTTATTCTATTGATTTGTAGATCATTTTTTTTATATGTAGATACTACATATCTTCCTACATATTAACTTATCTTCATGTCAATTGTACTTTATGTGCTGCTACATTGAAATAAATAAAATTATATTCAATCTTTTTTACATGTGTTCCTATATAGAAACTTGGATTCATGTCCATTGTAGTCTCTGCATTGCTACATTGAAGAAAAATAGATTAATTGAACAAGAGGATGACGACTTATGTGCGACAACTGAGGAAGCTAAAGTAAAATCTTCAAAAGGTATACCAACAGTAATAGTAAATCAAACACAATGCATGTGCTTAATGTACATCCATATCAATTATGAACAATGTACAATGCATATCATATTTAGTTGTTGTCATGTTCGATGTACACATGTTTCCATCAAAAAAAGTTGGACAAATGAAATGGGCATGAGTAGTAAATTATCTCAAACATCAACACAACAACAAGGCCAAAGGTAAAGATTCATAGATTATCCTATTTCTATGTTTAGGAAACAAATATCCTCAGTTATTTATTCAACTATGCCATGGTAAATATGTTTATGTCATTTACAACACATGTTTTTTAGTTCACAAGAAATATCGATGAGTACAAGTGAAACGCCCAACATAGTGCAAGGTACAAAGACTAAGAGGTATGGTTACAAAACTTTGACCTACATGATTTATCAAAATTGTGCATCTACTTGTACATTGATGCTAAAAAAAAAACAAAGATATATATACAGACTACCATTCACATTAATTTTCCTGTTTAAAAAAAATGTCACCGGGTCTAAACATATACCACCCAATATAGTATCAATAGAAGGCTTGAACAACCATTGAACTAGACAACTGTTCATCAGAGACATAATGGTCGTGTATAGCACCTACTTAGACAATTCAAACAAAAGTAGATGCATTATGTGTGGATACATGACAGACAACGAAGCCATGATGAAAGTTACACTGGCTATCCCTACACAACTTGTCCAGAAACATGCAAAGAAGATCTTTCCAGGTAATGGGATATCCATTACATATTTCAATATATTATCGAAAATAGTATATGACCGTGGTGATTGTGATCGAATTATATTTCTCAATGAAACAAGTGTTGTCTAAAAAGTTCCCGTGGTTTTCTTAGAACATCATTTCATACCGGACACAACAATCAACCAATTTCTAGAGAACAATGACATTTACCCAATTGGAACCATTGGTCTAGCTATCACATTTGCAAAAAAATTTGGCTCGCAACATATTCTCCATATAAAATATGGAAACTCGGACAATGGCAAGGCAATGGTATTGTTTTCCATACCTTTTTTTTATTATTTGTCATTTTCTTTGACATGCTCATATATATCAGACATCTTACATAACTATTAAACTATTCCATGATGTAGCTACAATTTTTCGGCACCTATGCATATTTATTTTCCTCAATGGAACAACAATTGCATAAAGGGAAATTTTCAATTATGTTGTTTAAAAATATAAGGAATAAAAGAGATGTTAAGTACCTTTCACACAACCCAAGCAACATGTGTAACAAAATTGTGAACAGACATAGAAGAGGATCTCAAGAAACTAACTAGCTCCACAAATGTTGTACGTATACATATACACCTCCAACAAAAATTTACACAAAACAAAAAGCCTTCAACATCTTTGTGCATCTTTTTTGTTGTACACATATATATTATATTGTTCAATATATTAACTAATATGCTCATCTGTGTAGTTTGAGGGTGTTGTGGTTGCAACAAATGCCTACTCGACCCCCTTCAAGCATGTATGTGCCAATTTAAATTCTCCTGCTTCTGCCTCTGCGTTCATAAATGATGGAACAATTTATTGTCTACGATGCAGTGCAAAATGTCCTTACATATATATTCATTGCATCAACATTGTCATCTAAACCTCAACAACACAATTGTACATTGTACAATTAGACAACCTGTATTACAAGATATGCTTATTGGGTTGACATAATTTCCATATGAAATATACCTACATAAAAAAGGAAAATATTGTATACATTCTACGTGACTTCCACGTCCATAGCAAGTTTACCTTAAATGAGGACAATGCCATACTGCATATCAGTTGAACCCCCCCCAAAAAAATTACATATCATGCATTGACAAGAAACAAAACAGTGTAATATGTTTCTATCCATGTTACCCAATCAAGATATGAATAATTTTTTTCACTACCATAACAAAGTGAACTAGAGATGCATAAGATTGTTGAGTCTAGGAATGAAAAGCATGAGGAAAAACCTCATACAAAGTACCCAATTGTAAGTAAATCATGTCCATCATTTGAGATGTCAAAATGGCTTGCTCTTCTGAACAAATACATCAACAATTTTAAATAATATTGCAAATTTTGCATTGTTCAAAGTCCATTAAGTTAAACGCTGACAGTTTTTTCCAGAACTAGTAATGTTAGAACATTGTCACATCAACATGATATTGGTTCATAGTAATATCAGAAGCAAATGTTCATAGTGATATTGGTTCATAGTAATATCGGAAGAAAATGTTCATAGTGATATTGGTTCATAGTAATATAGCAATCAATGAATTTCTTGGTGCCCATTTGGGACTTTGGTTATAGAAGGGATACAATGCCCACTCCTTACTGATTTTTGTTTGTGTTGTGTTTGCGAAACTTTTTATCATGTGCTTTGGTGTTGTAGTTCAAGGTTCTCATGGGCCTGGTTTTTGGATTATGAATGGATAATAGATTCAGGATCATAGTGCTTTTTCTATGATTTTAAGGAATATACATGACCTTCCTTTCCTTTTAATGCATCCTCTATGGAGCAAATGTAATATGTAGCTCATTTAACTATTTTTGCTTGATTAATGAAATTACCATAATTCTTTTTTGGAAATATTTTGAAAAAAAGAAGAAGATATATGCTGGCTGAAGTCAAATGGAAATATGCTATCAACCACACAAAATTAAAATTCAAGTTTGTCATTGTTATACTTCCGCTCAAATTGATAGTACAATAACTTTATTTCAACAACCCTCATTGATTTCTCTTTAGCTTTTCAATGCTTCTCTTATGCAAACACTTCCTTGAAACTATAAGTATGACTCACTTTCTCTATTCTTTGATTGAAATTACTGTAGAGATGGGTAAACAACTTCATAGTTGTTATTGGTCCTAAATTCTACTCCTGGATGCTAAAGAGAAGAGCTAGGCCACCACAAGTTTGGAATGCTCGTTTTTTTCAATTTGTTGATTATTTAGAGGGTTGGTTCACCAAGACAAGAGCATGGCGAGATTGGTAAGATGATATGGATGAGGGTTCTCCTTGCCTATTGTTGCACCAATGTTAGAAAAGTGACATAATAAAGGTAAAAAATGGAGGGAAACAACAAACCATTCAATGAATAATCTGGTGCAAGAAGTTTAATACTTAAAATATTGTTTCAACATATTGAAAAATGTATCAAAAACACAATTATTGTCATAGGTTGCAATACAAACAAATCTTCATCAAAGCATTATATTTTCTCACCCCAGGTGCACCCTCGTCGCCTGAACTAACCGATAGTTCGATCTACCAAATCAACCTCCCTATTATCGAATTGGCAGAGGTGAATATTATGGGATATGAAAATTATTTTGTGCGGATCTTGAATTGGGAAAAAATTGTTAGTTATTTTGGTTTTTTTAAGGCATTGTCACAATAAGAATGTAACATTATGCTAGCCCATTTTTATCTACAAAGGTGTTGACATCATGTCCCTATTTAATATTGTGCATATATTAAAGCTTGTCATATTTGAGAATATGCTTGCATATAAAAATATTAAGCCATATATTTTGTCTATTACTTATGGGTTTGATAAAAAATTGCGAGTCGAAAACACCCTTCAAATTGGAACATGGTTTACATTTGGGCCACAAAAATACTATTAAAATAAAATAATATGAATAATATTGAAATAAATATAAACAAAATATTTTTAAACTTGAACCAGAGTTTGTCGAGCTCCAAGTATATTTCATAGCCGAGAATGTTTTTCCCATAGTTAATGTGTTTCTATTGCTTGATAATTATTAGAATAAGTGTTGTTGTGTGAGGGATAAATTTATTTTCTCCCTTTCTTTTGCCTCTTCTATACTTACCTGTTTTTCCCTTTTCTTCTTCCCTTATATTATCCCTTTCTGGTTCTATACTTAGTCGCATTTCTATGATCGTGGGTTCCCGGGTTGGCAGACTCATAAATCCTCATCTCCATCTATATCCTCACATCACAAGTCTGACTAACCACCATTCCTTTCCATACTTATCCAATTTTATGACTGCGGGTTCTCGGGTTGGCGCTATCGAACTCTCATGCCCCGTGTTTCATGATAAACATATTGCACCCAAAAATTATGCGATCTACAATTCAACCCTGGAATCCTAGAACTCGCAAGCTTCACTCTACCTACGATGAGTTTGTATGACTGCCCAACCTTTCCATACTTATTAGATTCTTCACCTCCTGTTGTCACAGATTCGTGGGTTAACAGACTCTTGAGTTCAAAAAAGTTTCAAATCATTTTTCGCTCTTGTCCATCCTCGCCACCTTCGCACTCTTCCCAATGCATATTAATTATGCTTTTATTAGTGAAAACTCACCACATAGGTTCGAAAATATTGGCATTAATAAGCGGAAATCTTGAGGACATCTCCCATTAAAACACATTGATCCAACATTTACGGGAGATTATATTATCATCCTCCAACGTTCATTTTAAATACTATCAGGACAAAATTACTGTCATAGGTTGCAATACAAACAAATCTTCATCAAAGAATTAGATTTCCTCATAGGTACCCCAGGTGCATGCTAGTTGCTTGAACTGACTGATAGTTCGATCTACCAAATCAACCTCCCTATTATTGAATTGGCAGAGGTGAATATTATGGGATGTGAAATTTTTTTGGTGTGGATCTTGAATTGGGAAAAATTGTTGGTTATTTTAGTTTTTTTAAGGCATTATCATGGTAAGAATGCAACATTATGCTAGCCCACTTTTATCTACAAAGGTGTTGACATCATGTCCCTATTTAATATTGTGCATATATTAAATATTGTCATATTTGAGAATATGCTTGCATATATAAATGTTTAGTCGTATATTTTGTCTATTACTTATGGGTTTGAGAAACAATTGCGAGCGAAAAACACCCTTCAAATTGGAACATGGTTTACATTTGGGCCACAAAAATACTATTAAAATAAAATAATATTAATAATATTGAAATAAATATAAACAAAATATATTTAAACTTGAACCGGAGTTTGTCGAGCTCTAAGTATATTTCATAGCTGAGAATGTTTTTCCCATAGTTAATGTGTTTCTATTGCTTGATAATTATTAGACTAAGTGTTGTTATGTGAGGGATAAAGTTTTTTTCTCCCTATACTTACCCGTTTTTCCCTTTTTTTCTTCCCCTCTATTATCCCTTTCTGGTTCTATACTTAGTCGCATTTCTATGATCGCGGGTTACCGGGTTGGTGGACTCACAAATCCTCATCTCCATCTATATCCTCACATCATGAGTCCATCCGACCATCATTCCTTTCCATACTTAGCCAATTTTATGACCGTGGGTTCTCGGGTTGGCGCTATCGAACTCCCATGCCCCGTGTTCCATGATATACATATTGCACCCCAAAATTATGTCATCTACAATTCGATCTCAGACTCCTTGAACTTGCAAGATTCACTCTACCTACGATGAGTCGATATGAACACCTCGCCTTTCCATACATATTCAAGTCTTCACCTGCTGTTGTCACAGATTTGCAGGTTCACGGACTCCAAGGTTCCCAAAAGTTTAAAAGCATTTTCGCTCTCGTCCATCCCCGCCACCTTCACGCCCTTCCCAATGCACATTAATTATGATTTTATTAGTGATAAATCACCACACAGGTTCGAAAATATTGGCATTAATAATCTAAAAACTTGAGGAAATCTCCCATTAAAATGCATTAAACCAAGATTTACGAAATATTATATTATCATCCTCCAACATTCATTTTAAATACTATCAGGACACAATTACTGTCACGGGTTGCAATACAAACAAATCTTCATCAAAGCATTATCTTTTCTCACAGGTACCTCAGATTCACCCCAGTTGCCTGAACTGACCAATAGTTTGATATACCAAAACAACCTCCCTATTATCGAATTGGCAGAGGTGAATATTATGGGATCTGAAAACAAATTTTTGTGGATCTTGAATTGGGAAACATTGTTGTTTATTTTAGTTTTTTTAAGGAATTATCACAGTAAGAATGAAACATTATGCTAGCCCACTGTTATCTACAAAGGTGTTGAGTTCATTTTGTACTTCCAAAAATTCCCTTCGCTTTTCAATTTTTCCCAAGTTCTTTTCTCCCTTTCTTTTACCTCTTCTATACTTACCTATTTTCCCCTTTTCTTATTCCCCTCTATTATCCCTTTTTGACTCTATATTTAGTCACATTTATATGATCGTGGGTTCCTGGGTTGGTGGAGTCACAAATCCTCATCTCCATCTATATCCTCACATCACGAGTCCGACCAACCGTTGTTCCTTTCCACACTTAGCTAATTTTATGACCACAGGTTCCCGGGATGGCAGTATCGAACTCTCATGCCCCATGTTCTGTGATATACATATTGCACCCAAAACTTTCATGATCTACAATTTGACCCTAGAATCCTTGAACTCGCAAGATTCACTCTACCTATGATGAATCCGTCTGACCACCATGCCTTTCCATACTTAGTCAATTCTTCACCTCCTGTTGTCACAGATTCATGGGTTTCCAGACTCCCAGGTTCACAAAAGTTTCAAAGAATTTTTCGCTCTCGTCCATCCCCTCCACCTTCACACCCTTACCAATGCACATTAATTATTCTTTTATTAGTGACAACTCACCACACAGGTTTGAAAAGATTGGCATTAATAAACGATAAGCTCAAGGACATCTCCCATTAAAATGAATTAAACCAAGATTTACGAGAGATTATATTATCATCCTCCAACGTTCATTTTAAATAATATCAGGAGAAAAGGAACATTCTCATAACCTTATGGATGTAGCTCGACAACATTTATGTGGAGATACATTGAATATTTTCGGGCGTGAGGACCAGAGTTTTCAGTGGTCCAGAGATTATTCCTACTACTCATCCCCTTCTTCCTAGAAGGAAGTTATATGTACGTCTGGAAGTTATATGTCCCAATTATCGCAATACAAAAGGGAAAAGAAATTATTTATGTCATCTCATTTAATTTTCACGATAGCGCATTGTTTTCCATTCCCCATATTATCTTTGTGTAAGAAGGTAAACTGTGAATTTGAACCGGTAACCTTTTGGTATCAGAAATTATAGAGACACAAGGCCTCCCAACATTTTTATGAAGTATTTAATGATTTTGTCTCATTTCTGAAAGGGTTTATATATGGAAAGGATTTTCCTCGGATGTTTGACCAGGAGAGAAAGTTCCTGGATAGGAAGGGGACACTGGAACAAAGGGAGAACTATAATGTTATAAGGATTTTTGGATCAAAAGAAATTTCTTCCTTCCTTCCATGTCACATATATGATAGAATGTTTGTTGCTGAGATAGCAAGCCAGTACACCTATTGGTTGCATTTTTTCCATGAAAAGATAAAAAAACAATTCATACCTCTTCCTTGGAAAGTCAGGGATTTCATATTCAGGAATATAAACAATATTGATGAATTTGTGGGCCATTTCCACATCCTCAATTTGAAATATGTTGAAAAAGTAAAAGGGTTCGACCCTAATGGTATTTTTGTAGAAAACCTATTGGTTGTTGGTTTCAACAATTATTTCATTAACGCTATCTTGAATGAAGATGAAGATAACACCTCTGATAGTCTTTCTCATGACATCGATGACCTAGAGACAATACTCAACATGAATGATTCATAAATGTAGAGACGTAAAGGTCTGGGTGAGAAAAGTGCCCAATCCCTGACTATCACACCCAAGACTACAACATCTTGGAGTAGCACTCAAATGACCTACCCAAGTAAGAAAGTCACAAACAGTTCTTTAGACAGAGGAGGAGATAATAAACCTCCCTTTGGAAAAATTGAAAGTTCTCATAAACTTCCTGTGAGGAATAAATGAAAAAACATTTTGCAAGAAGAGGAGGGACCGAGGGGAGAAAGTGATATCCATGATCTCTCCCTCAAAGATATGGAACTAGAAATTGGCATTGAGAAATTCTTCCCCAACGATGAATAGCTAGAGATAAATTCTCCCCAGAACCCTCAAATGGAAATAATTGGGACCGAGACCTTCGACAAAGAAGAGTCTTTTTCATTTCAAAGCGCTATTTTTGACAGCGAATCCAAAAATTTGATTATTAAAAAAAGAGATGTAAAGAATAAGAAGGGGAAATCTTGTTCAGAGAGTAACCTACGGAACATGCGGGCTTCCTAGATCTCCCAAATACACCAAACAATTGGAGATGCTATAGACAACTCTATTGACGGCCTTGAAGTGGAGAATGTCAGGTTAAAGGAGCGAATCAAAGAATTGGAGGGAGCTCTAATGCCCCTTTCAATGTTGGATAGTCCTTTAGAAAAAATCATGCATACCACACCTGTGGAAAAGTTAAAAGGATCAACATGTTGGAGTTACTTCACACACACCTAGGATTTATTTTTCCTAAGGTTATTCCTTGTTTATTAGTCATAATTAGTCATTATCTAGTCTCCTATATTTTAGGGGAGAATATTCCACCTGGAGAATATTCTCTTTCAGTTGACACTTAAGTTTGACTAGTTGAGTTGAGTTTATATGTTGCATTTTTTTTGTCACCATGCAACATTGGGATCATCACCAACTCACTACTCTTTGTTCAGTCAGTTAACTGAAGACTAGTTGACTAGTTAACTCATCTAGGTGGCAATTCACTCCTGTAATTGCCTGAGAGACTAGACTAGGTGGCAGTTTACTCTTCTAACTACTGGTGTGTGTCCATATCAATCTATACCACCACTATGGGTCATTAGTTACTCATGTTTCCTATATCTATTGTAAATTATTCACTCTTTGAGTGTGGAATACGATTAATGAGAATTCTTCCATTCTTTCTATCTTGCTTCTTCTTTCTCAATTTCTCTCTGCAAATGTGTGTGGTATTTTCTAGCTAGATCTATTTTGTGCAGGTTCAACACATTTACATGGTATCAGAGCCGGCGGACCAATAAGAAAAATCTACACCAAATCATTTTTTGTAGGTACAAAAGATTGAAGACAACAAAAGATGGATTATTCGCCAAAAATACTTCTCATGCCTCATAACTATTTGGAATGGAAGACAAAAAAGTTTATTCTACTAAGATGCAAAGGATTATACCAAATAACCATGGCAATGGAATTAGAGCCTAATTTTGTCAATGAGAAAAATGACATTCTCAATAGACAAGATATGGCCATAGGAAGTATCGGCATGTCTGTTTCTCCTAAACTTTTCCATCAAGTATATGAAGAATCACAAGGATCAATTCCAAATGAATTATGGACTAGATTGGAGGTTCTATTTGGGAATAAAGAATATTGTGAAGATTTCATGCAGGAGGTTGAACAGATAGATCTAGAAGAGAAGTCATCAGAAGATCAAGCCTCTTATTATGAAGAGTCTTCTACAAACTTTTTTGCAGAAATTAGTATTCCAATAATTGAAGATGATGTCTACTCGATTTCAGATTTATTTTCTGAAATTCATGTGGAAGATATATGGCATGCATCTCAGGAGTCACATGAAGACACTCTTCCATGCGCATTGCATGCATCTAAGGAGACAAAAAGAGAGTCGCGCACATCAAACTCCATTCTGATATTTTTTCAGCCAAATTTGCATAAACAAATTGGATATTTGAATTCCTCTCAGGAAAATATCCAATTTCTAAAAAATATTGTCTGAAACGGAGTCCGAAAAGTGAAGTTATGATCGTTTTAAAATCAACAAAATTTCAGCATTTTTTCTGGAAACTGCCGCACTGTCTTCAAAATTTCATCCAAAATTTATTTGGAATTATTCATTACAAGAATACAAACTGGATATGAGTGGAAATATCAATGATGCATATACTTCATCAGATCAGTGCAAACATCTACATCTTCAACACAATCTTCAAAGAGCACAAACTCGCACAATTGCGAGGTCTTCTTGGAGTGAAGGACATGGTTTCTTAGCAATTGCCTTTTGTTCCTTATCATTTTTTATTTTATTCATTGTAATTTGAAGGGGGGGTTTGTTCCCATGAGGTTTTCCCTCTTTCCTTGTTTATTTCAGTGTATCTTTTGTATTTGGGTACCTAACATGGCCTCGTAGACGGGAACCATTCTTTATTTTCACCATAGTGATGTTCATGGGGGGTGTTGGAGTTACTTCACACACACCTATAATTTATTTTTCCTAAGGTTATTCCTTGTTTATTAGTCATAATTAGTCATTATCCAGTCTCCTATATTTTAGGGGAGAATATTCCACCTAGAGAATATTATCTTTGACACTTAAGTTTGACTAGTTGAGTTGAGTTTAGATATTGCATTGGTTTTGTCACCATGCAACATTGGTATCATCACCAACTCACTACTCTTTGTTCAATCACTTAACTGAAGACTAGTTGACTAGTTAACTCATCTAGGTGGCAGTTCACTCTCGTAATTGCTTGAGAGACTAGAATAGGTGGCAGTTTACTCTTGTAACTATTGGTGTGTGTCTAGATCAATCTAGACCACCACTATGGCTCATTAGTTACTCATGTATCCTATATCTATTGTAAATTATTCACTCTTTGAGTGTGGAATACGGTTAATGATAATTCTTCCATTCTTTCTATCTTGCTTCTTCTTTCTCAATTTCTCTCTGCAAATGTGTGTGGTATTTTTTAGCTAGATCTATTCTGTGCAGGTTCAACACATTTACACAACAAGCCTTCTCACATCATCTTGAGGCTATGTGGAAAATAATATAAAGAAAAGAATGGAATTAATAACAGAGGCTTGGGAGATGTCAAAGAGTATCGTCTCTTTTATAACAAGAGAACATGCTTTTCATGAATATCTGCAAGCATGTTTGAAAAATGAGAAAGGTTTCTACCTCATTGCAGTTGTACCATTTGGTGTTAAAGTTAATAGTATGATGGAATTGAGAAGAAGAGAGGAGGATCTCCCTTCCCCAAATTGAATAAAGAAACTAAATGCATGTTGGAAAGAAAAGGTACAAAACCTGAATGGTATCGTTCAAGCATGTAGCCAAGACATAACTAGAAGAGATGAACTATTCAAGAAGCTAACTAAGATAGATATAGCTGGAAGAACCAATGAATTTCAAGACCCAAAATTGATACTCAACTTGTTGTTTTTAACCAAGAAAGCATTTGATGAACAAGTTGATATCTTTAAAGAGCTATCATTTAAAAAATTCTATGGCATTCTTGAATATCTTGAAGATGACGTGGAAAACTATCTAGCTGATTATTCGATTAAAAAACAAGATATTGAAGAATCTTGTGAAACATCTCTATTGATCTAAGGGACTTGGAAGGTGAACTCTTCAATATAAAAATCTGACATGAAATCAATGTGGCGCCCATGAGGAGATACATCGAGGAGTGGTTCAAAAAGGTTGTCGAAAAACTTACCAATGAAGGGAAAATGATGGTTGAGATGGTTCCCATAACCGCTGAGGAAATCCATAAAATAACATCAGCAAGAAAATGAAAAGGCATGAGAAACCATCATAGTAAGTTCATATTAATCACATTCTTTTGTCTTTGTCAATCTCTTCATGCAGTTACTCTACCTCTTTAAATAGAAACGTTCAACTGAGAACTGGCAATTTTCTCCTTCTTCTTGTGAGGTCTTATTGTTTTCCACTGTCCACTTTCTTCTTTCTACAAGCTTCATTCCTATACATATTTGTTTTATGGCCTTTGGGAGCCCCAATCCTAGTCATTATGGAAAACACAATTAAATTTCAGAGAATATGTATTGAACTATATATTTTTTAGAAATTCCAAGAGAGTTATTTTGGGAATAATCTCTACTGTATTTTGTAACCAAGTTTATCTGAATATAAAATATTTGTGGTTGTTCTATCATTATCTTTTTTGAGCTGGCCATGTATCACACTGTCAAATTTCTCATGTGCATGCAGATCATTTTCTTTTAATTTTTATGTGATCAAATATCATTAGCCCTGCTATGATGGATGTGAGCAAGTTATATTTACTTACTTTACATATATGAATGTGTGCATCTCCTAGTCCATTCACAAGAATTCTCTTTTTACAAGAAAATTAAAAAACATTTTCCATTTTATGTTATATCTAATTTACTTTCATTTGAGGTACTTCTTTAAAGGTCCCACATTTTATAAATCTTGGACATAGGAGTACCACCTCTATTAAAACGTAGGAGGATTTTCATCCTCGTGAGGTTATCATTTCGGTCCCGACGAATTCAAGCGTCAAAAAAAGGCCAAACATCAATACGGCTTGTAAATCAACTATACATAGTTAGAGCTAAAAAACAATTCATAGTTTGTGTTTGCATTTTCTCGCACTCTTTTTTATGATACAAACACAATATAAAAAGAGTATGTGGATAAAATATTGGACTAGAAAATGATCATTTTGAAACAGGTGAAAATTCTAGCCCACAATTAATTGCCAGTGCCAAAGATCAATGATACTTGTAAATACATCTTAATTTTCCACTTGTTCTTAAAACCTGCATGATTTTGAAACTCCAAATGAGTAGGTGTCGTTGATCTGAAACTACATATAGGTGTTAGTTTTATTATAGACTTTGTGTTTTCCAAAGTATCTTCCATCACCATTTCCACAGGTGAACCTCGTCTTGTAAAAATGAACAGTTCATTGATATGTTTAAGGATGATTGTTCTCCCTCGACCAAGTTTTGGAGAAACTTGGTCATGTTTGACCATTTCTAGGACTTCGACAGGTTGGTCGAAGACAAAGCATCAGGCGAAGCGAAGATCGCGGGATCTCGCCCCCTTTTGTGAGCTTTATTGGTTTAGGGTTTATGTAATGGGTATGGGATGTCAGCCCATGGGTTTACCCATGTTTAGGCCCCATTTGTAATGTATAAATAGATATCTAGGTGATGTAAGAAGGCATTAGTGAAGAGAGACCTAGTAGAATCGGTTTAGTGCGGAGCTAGTGGCTTTGTGCATACTATGTGTTAAGACTTGTAGAGCTAAGTGCAAGTGATTGTAAGAAGATTGTGTGCAGACTGTGTAAGAAGGCTTCGTGTTGTAACCTAACTCGGGGAAGGAGGATCTGGCGAGGTGTGTGCATATCTCCTGTCCTATGTGGAGTTGGTATTGTGGCTTTGTGCATTGAATGGAGATAATAAAGAGAAGAAGAGTTGGTGGATGTAGCCCCACGCTGGGGGTAAACCACGTATATCTTGTGTTGTGATTGCTTTGTAGCATTAATGTGATTTATGCTTATTGTTGAATCTTTATGTATGTTAGATTCATATGATATAGTAGATCAGTTCTTAATAATTTGGATGAATGCTATATCTATTGATGTTATGTGCTAAATGGTCAGATATGCTTAGATCTTGTTGAATACTGCATTGTTCTGTAATTAGGGCCTTACTTGCGACGTGAATAAAGGGTTAGAGACTAATGAATGTTAACTTATAAGTTCTCTATTAAAGCATTGTGATCACATATATGTGTCCCAGCTAGGTTGTAAACACTTGAGTCCTGCAACCACCACTGCCTCTACCTCAAGTGAGACTTCATCTGCTTCACAAGTGTTTTCTAAAGGGTCAGTAGTTAGGGTTGTTTTAGTGCGTTATTGTATCGTTGAAGATTGGGTCTACCCTTATGCCAAAAAATGGTTCTGTTTCTGGGACCTGAAACTATGATTGTTGGTAACTGAAGAAAAGAGAAAGCTCTATGCATAGATATGTTGTTGTAGTGAGCAGTACTCTACTTGACTTGTGAATCTTCATGCTAAGAAAAGAAGTTCGATTTGAAGAAAAGAGGTTATATCTTAAAGCTTTGCGCTCTGATAAAGGTAAGATAAGTGAAATTTTTTGTTTCGAAAGAATGGATCTAGGTATATTTGATAAATTTTGTCCTAGTCTGAAAACTAGGGAACAGTTAGAAGAAAGAAGATATGATGTGAATAGATCTGATAAGAATAGTGAAAGATATGTTATCCCTATGCATAGAAAGAATTGTTGGACTAACAAGTGGATGTAGGATCCTAGAAATAATTTTTTTTAGGTCCATCACTGTGATCCCAGTGCATAGTACAGGAAATGTTGGGAATCGTTTAAGAGAAAGAGAGGATTGACATTATGTTATAATTGCAGAAGACTGGGACATATTGCTAAGGAATTCCCTAGTAGAATTCCTATTTGCCTTTATTGTAAAGATACTGGACATGAATTTTTGGATTGTCCTCGAGTGATTGCTAAAGTTGAAAAGATGAATATGCAACAAGAAAACCCCGAGGAAGGCCAAGAGACTAAGAATATGCTAAAAAACCCGAAAGAATTAGAGGCTATATTATTGCAGATGAAAGAAACAATGAATGATCACAGAGATACCAGTTTATCAGAGATATTAAAAGAGAAAGAGTGCATAGAAACAAGAATAGGAGACTTCGACATAGACTGTGTATTGGATGCATAAACACAAGTGAACATTATGACAGAAGGTACTTGGGAAATCTTAGGAAATCCTGTTATGGTTCCTTCACTGGGAGGAATAGGATTGTTTAAAGGAAATTTGATAACTCTATGTGGAATACTTACCCATGTACCTATGATTTCAAATGGAGCATCAATAGAAGAAGAATTCGAGGTCATTAAGTTTGTTGAGAATAGTGACCCCCTTGGACTTTTGCTAGGAAAGAATTGGATTGAGAAAGATCAGATCCGAAGGAAAGAAGAAGAGGAAGATCTAGAACAGAAAAAGAAAGAATTAAGGGATTCCATGGCTAGGAGAAGAGCACACTTACTAGAAGAACAAGAGGAAAATTCGAAGCAACTGAGGGCTAGAGACCTAGCTGTCAAATTTGAAAGAACAAAAGAAGACTTAGAGAACTTATCCATACAGGAGAGTACAACATCTACTCCAGAAATAGTAAGAGAATAAGTATTACCCTCGAACTCTATGAAGGACCCTCAACAGTGCAAATTTACTATGCCAATAAGAGATAAGAACAAGAATGGAAAGAGGAATCCATAGATGCAAATTACAAGAAAGAAATCTAGAAAGCTCAGTAAGAAGAAAGAAAAGCTAGAAAAATTGCAAGAGGTTCCAGAGAGGACTGCGCAGAAGACAGACTTGCAAAACTTGAACCTCATCGGAATAGCAGAACAACACTGACTGGAACTTCACCATCGCAAAGAAATATGACCGTTGGAGGCATCCCGACCATTAGAATGACACTCTCGAATGGCTAGAAATGTAGTTATTGCTGGAGCGTTCACCATTGAACCGTTGGGACCACACCATAACGGATGGAATTGCATTGATTGAGGCATTCCTACCCTAAATAATCCATTACAATGTTATCTATTTAACCCGTCGAATGTCTTACCATGGACACTTTTTCCAATTGTGATTATCCGAGCCTACAAATAACTAGTTGCTTTCGCGCAGTGCCTACTGCGTGTTAAGCCCTAATATTGGCTCGTTACCCCTTAATTGAGGCATATTATATTATTAATGTTATTTTATTTATGTCGGCTTTAGGCCATTGGTTGTAATTATACCTCCTAGTCTCCTATATATACCAAGGAGACATTTTCATTTTGAATCATCTTGTACTTGAACATTTAAGTGGGGTAAAAGGAGGTTGCCCCCTCAAATAGGCTTGTTATCTAAAATTATCTCTTTTTCAAGGCGTTGAGTATTTTTTTTGAGGTTTTTCTATGCTATATTGATATTTGGTTCTTAACATATGGTATCAGAGCTCAAGGTCTTCGGGTTTTGCTACTACATATGAGACACCTTGGCATTTTTGCTATAACTTTTTTTCTACAATTTTTCAGGAGGAACAACTTGGAGGATATTTAGTAGATGGATCAAGGTACATTGGGTTCAAAATTAAACTCCTGAGGCCTTATACTTTCAGAGATACAACCTATACAAGATAGGGTTCTGGAATCATCCTAAACTGAGTCATTGCAGAATTTTCGCTATAAACAATTTTTTGTAATGTTTCAGACCCTAAAATCTAGAGGCTATTTATAGAAATTAGTAAGGTATCTATGGTCAAAATTTCATCTTCTGGGTCATCCTAAATTTGTAGATACACCCTGTGTAAGATAGGGTATCTGACTAGTCTCAAGAAGGTGTTCCAGGTAAAATAATCATAAATTCTTCCTAGAGAATCCAAATTGAGTGGGATTAGTTTCATTGGATCTTGGACAGTCTGTAGTATTTCTGGTGTGAGTATCAGAATTATATACCAATTATTGTGTGTGGGGCATGCTGTACAAGTGAGATATCCTAGAAAGGACAAAAATCGGCAAATTGTGGGGAAGTTACCATAAATTCCACTTGGCACATCCAATTTTGATCAGACCTATGGCATTGCAGAGAAGAAATCTCAGAGAACTACATAAAAGAAAGTTTCATACCCAGAAGGGCCGAAACTTGGGAGATACAACAAAAGAAATATTTTCTAGCAAAACCACCTCAAAATCAAGGTTCAAAAGTGATACCTGGCCAACATGTCACCAAAAAAGGGAACTTGTACACCAAATAAGCCTCCAGAAAATCCTACTTGGACTCTTGATGAAGGTGAAGAAATGCGTAGGGACATAAATTAACTACAAAATAAGATGGATTCAATGGAATCTAAGTTGGTTACTAAGATGGATTCAATGGAAGCTAAGTTGGATACTAATATGGATGGTTTAAAAGGGGAGATCATGGAAGTATTGAAAAATTTCGTAACAGAGAAGACACCTGAAAGTGAAAATGCATCCCATGAAATTCATGATGAGGACACAAGGAAGGTGAATCAAGAATGGAGAAACTCCAACTTTGGTTTGAAGACCAACCACGTTCCTAAGATTGATATGAGGAAGTTTGATGGTAAGGACCCAATCACATGGATACTTCAGATGGAGCAATTCTTTGATTTCCATAATGTGCCACATACACAAAAGGTAAGAATTGCTTCTTTATATTTAGAACCTAATCAATTTGTATGGTATTGATGGCTTTGTTCTCGCAAATCACTCGTCACTTGGAAAATTTTCACGGAAGAAATGATAGCACACTATGAGGATACAAGGAGTAATACCTTCTTTAGCCAATTGATAAATCTCAAGCAAAAGGGTTCAGTTACCGAGCACATTGAGAAATTCCAAAGATTGAATATAAAGGTAACCAATATTCCAGATGAGCACTTGATTGATGTATTCATAGGAACTTTAAAGGATAACAATCAACATGAGGTTCGCCTTTGGGAACCAAAATCATTGGAGAATGCATTTAAGGTGGCAAGAAATGTTGAAAGTAAAAATATGGCTATGGGTACTAGAAGGACCAATCCTAACAATGCTCCTTCTCCTAAAACACCTCAACCTACAAGGTTGACACCTCAACAATTGGAGGAAAGAAAAGAAAAAGGTTTATGATTTAATTGTGATAGCAAGTAAAGTAAAGGACATAAGTGTGGTGAGAAGAAATTATTCTACATAGATTGTGAAGATGAAGAAGAACAAGAAAAAGAACCATCTCAAGATGAAAACGTAGAAGCAATTTCATCTGAAGAGTTGACTCCCATGATATCATGTAATGCATTGGATGGAATTATCACTCCTCAAACCCTCAAGATCGAAAGATACATCAAAAAGGAAAAGGTAATAATCCTAATTGATTATGGAAGTACTCATAATTTCATTCACTATAAATTAGGCAAAGATCTCAATTGCTTTGTATATCCAGTGCTAGAGTTTCAAGTAATGATTGCAGATGGAGGAACTATCAATTGCTCAGGAAAATGCAATAAGATCTTGTCTTACTATGGGGGAAATATGTAATGAATAGTCCAATGATTGCTATACCCATGGGTGGTGTAGATGTTGTACTAGGAATCCAATGGTTACAATCATTGGGAACAATGGCTTTTAATTTTCAACAACCTTTCATTGGAAGGAAAAGAAATTGAGTTAAGAGGTATCACAGGGAAACATGGTAAAGTGATAAGCTCTAACGGCATGACAAAATTATTGAAAAAGGGGCATCAAGGTGTTATTGCACAACTATGCTCACTAGATTTTCAAACATCTAAGCCATCTATTCCTCAAGATCTCCAAAGGATAATTGATAAGAATTCCAAAGTATTTGAAGATATTCCCAAAAGTCTTCCACCCACTCAAAATCATGATCATGAAATTCACCTAATTTCTGGGAGTGTTCCTCCTAACATCAGGCCATACATATACCCTTATGCCCAAAAGAGTGAAATTGAGTGCATGGTTGAAGAAATGTTAGAGGCTAGCATTATTAGACCTAGCCAAAGTTCTTACTCTACACCAGTGGTAATGGTATTCAAGAAAGATAGCTTATGGCGTATGTGTCCAGATTATAGAGAGCTCAACAAGATCACTATTAAATATAAGTTTCCCATTCCTGTCATTGATGAATTGTTAGATGAACTACATGGAGCAATCTATTTCACAAAATTGGATCTCCGTTCAGGGTATCATCAGATCAGAATGAAAGAAGAAGATATCCCAAAAACAACATTCTGAACTCATGAAGGCCATTATGAATTTTTGGTCATGCCTTTTGGCCTTACAAATGTACCTTCCACATTACAAGGGTTGATGAATTCCATTTTGAAGCCCTTCCTTCGAAAATTTGTGTTAGTATTTTTTGATGATATACTAATCTATAGCAAGTCTTGGGAGGATCATGTGCGACATGTTGACAAGGTGCTACAACTACTAAAGGAGAAACA
>ML777394.1:346800-437139 GCA_009831015.1 Picea engelmannii | reverse complement strand
AGATGTCCCTCAAGCAAGCCAAGAAGGATAATAAATTATCACCAAAGTACTATGGCCCTTATAAGGTGTTGCAAAAGATTGGTACTATGGCATACAAATTGGAGTTACCTGCATCTTCATGAGTACACCCAGTTTTCCATGTTTCTTTCTTAAAGAACGTTATAGGTGACAAGATCCCAGTTCAAACTATATTGCCATAACTTGACGAGGAAGGAAAAATCATATTGGATCCTAAAGCCATCATTGACACAAGAATTCACCAGCCGAGGAATAGATCCATTTCAGAGTATCTCATTAAATGGAGGAAACTATCAGCTGAAGATTCCACTTGGGAAGATGAGTCTTTTATATAGAAGCATTCAAAGTTTTTCAAGCGTTGCGGACAACATTTGTCTCAAGGGGAGGGGCATGTTAAGCTCTAATATTGGCTCATTACCCCTTAATTGGGGCATATTATATCAGTAATGTTATTTTATTTATGTCGGCTTTAGGCCATTAGTTGTAATTATACCTCCTAGTCTCCTATATATACCAAGGAGACATTTTCATTTTGAATCATCTTGTAATTGAACATTTAAGTGGGGTAAAAGGAGGTTGCCCCCTCGAAGAGGCTTATTATCTAAAATTATCTCTTTTTCAAGGCATTGAGTACATTTTATGAGGTTTTTCTATGATATATTGATATTTGGTTCTTAACACCGCGCCATTGTTAGTAGGGGACATAGAAGTAGGAGATGATCCTGCCCAGCTACGCAGACTAGCAGACTCAATAGAGGCTCGCCTTCGTCAGGTCCAGGAGGAAAAATAATGGGCCATAGAGGCACTAAATCAAGAAAAGTAGGAAGCCATAGAGAAACATCGGGTTGCGCAACAAGAAAAAGATGACGTCTAGGCAAAGTTTGTAGAGGATAGAGCGCAGATCAAGAAGGAGAAAGAAACAATTTTCACAGAGCAAATGGGAGTTAAATAAGCAGTCACCAGAGAACTTTGATCTGTGATGGGCCTAACATAGATGGAAGAAGAGACTGCTGAGAGTTAGGTGCGGAAGCTCACTAAAGCCATTCAACAGCTCCAAGAATGAATAGCATAACTGGAACTACAAGCCGTTCCAAGAACTCTGTAGGAAGTGCGAGATCAGAGAGAGGAAACTTCCAAGTGCGTAGCCGAAAGAATCAAGGCATTGGCCTTGGAATGCAATCAACTCAACAGTCGAAGTGCATAGACCTACGAGCACCTTGTAGAGGACCCATAACTAAATACATTGGAGTCACATCTCCAGGAGGCAAAGAAACAGGAAGCAACAGTGCAATCACAGTTGAAGCTACTGTCATTGGTCGAGGGGATGAAAAGGTCATAGGAACAATGCACAATTCAGCAACAGGTCCATTCCATCCAGAGTAAAGTCATGGAAGTGACCTAGAGGCTCCAACCAGTACAAGATGAAGCTTGCACACTTTTTGAGGAGATTGAATCATAAGGTGAACATCTAGAACAAGTAGTCACCATGGTAGAACAAATCTTGGAATGGACAGTGATTGAGAAAGTTATTCAAGAGTTCGCTGAGAAGAAGCTCGAGACAAGCTTGAGGCCTTTGAAGCAGAATTGCCCAAATCAGAGTGACTCAGGGTGAGTCACAGTTGAGTGTTGGGGGATTGTTGGCCCTCGACCAAGCTTTGGAGAACCTTGGTCATGTTTGACCATTTTTGGGACTTCAACAGGTTGGTAAAAGATGAAGCGCCAGGTGAAGTGGAGATCACAGGATATCGCCCCCTTTTATGATATTTTTGGGTTTAGGGTTTATGTAATGGGTATGGGATGTCGGACCATGGGTTTACCCATGTTTAGGCCCATTTTTTAATGTATAAATAGATATATAGGTGATGTAAGAAGGCATTAGTGAAGAGATACCTAGTAGAATTGGCTTAGTGCGGAGCTAGAGGCTTTGTGCATACTATGTGTTAAGACTTGCATAACTAAGTGAAAGTGATTGTAAGAAGCTTGTGTGTAGAATGTGTAAGAAGTATTTGTGTTGTCACCTAGCTTGGGGAAGGAGGATATGACGAGGTGTGCACAGATCCCATTTCCTATGTGGAGTTGGTATTGTGGTTCTGTGCATTGAAAAAAGATAATAAAGAGAAGAAGAGTTGGTGGACGTAGCCCCACATTGGGGTGAACCACGTATATCCTATGTTGTGATTGCTTTATGTCATTAATGTGATTTATGATTTGTGATGAATCTTTATGTATATTAGATGCATATAATATAGTATCTTAGTGCTTAATAATTTGGGTGAATTCTAGATCTATTGATGATATGTTCTAAATGGTCATATATGCTTAGATCTTGTTGAATACTGCGTTGTTACGTAATTAGCGTTTTACCTGCGATGTGAATAAAGGGTTAGAGACTAATGAACATTAACTGCTAAGCACTTTGTTAAAGCATTGTGATCACATATCTGTGTCCAATCTAGGTTGTAGACACTTGAGTCCTGCAACCACCCCTGCCTCTACCTCAGGTGAGACTTCATCTGCTTCGCAAGTGTTGTCGAAAGGGCCGGTAGTTAGGGTTTTGTTGGTGCGTTGTTGTAGTGTTGAACCTTGGGTCTTCTCCTGTGCCAATAATGACACCCTGAGTGCCCAATCTTAGAATATCTTCTTCACCTTGTAATATAATTGAAGTTGTTTGAACACTTTAGAATTTTAAAATCTTTTGTTTTTACCTCTTAAAATTTAAAATTCACCGAAAAAACTTAGGGAATTGCTTTTCAACTAAATAAATCCTTGATCGTTATGTATTAATAAGGCCCTTACAATATCATCTGTTGATGAATTCCATTAAATTTGATCAAACCACTCTTGTGTTCTCCACATTATAAACCTGCCCAAATTTTAAAAGAAAACCTTCAATGGTCACTTCAGGACTTTGCGCATGGGCAGTTTTGAGGCATCTAAACAACAAAACCCTGAATCTACGAAGTTCCAAAGTCCCGAAGACAATTCGTTGCGATAAGCTTTAAAAGGGTCTACAAATGAGCTACAAGAAACGTCAAAAGGCTGATGCGTCACATAAAGAATATGTGCCACATGTCACCGAAAATAGTACAGATGACAAACACAAGATATTCTTTAAACAAGTGCCATGTGTCATGGTATATATGAGCACCACATCCCCTAACTGATGGGAAAGACATATTTTCCATAGTTTTATGACATGTGTTGGCAACAGATTGATGCCACGTCTCTCAGGTTCTTAGGGCTACAGAGGTTTATGATGTCACATGTCTTTACTGGTTGATGCCACATGTACTTCGTGCATGGCTTCCATGTGTGTCTAGTATTTCTCCCTTCAAGAGTTTCTCTATGCACATTTTGTATAACTCCCAGACTGGTACGAGCCCGAATTCATTAACCATGTTTATTTCCAATTAACCCAATATTAATGTACCTTTTCATTAAGTATCCCGAGAGTTCTTGACTCCGGCTCTTCGACGTTCGGTGATTTTGACTTGTTATGCATTGAAAACTCCCTTAATGGTACAGGCCCGAAGTGAGTTGGCACTTCATGCATTCATATCTATGGCACTTTGACTATTTGGGGCTTACAATATCATCCGTTGATGAATTACATTAAATTTGATCAAATGGCTCTTGTGTTCTTTGCATTATAAACCTGCCTGAATTTTAAAAGAACCCCTTCAACTATCACTTCAGACTTCAGAGATGGAAGATAGTTTTTTTATTATAAAATCAAACCTATTTTCATATCTAAAGTGTTGTGACATGAAGTGGATATCTTCCTCACATTTTTATTGTGGGATAAATAGATTTTGGTCACAAATAGGAAAAAAATGACATTTGAGAAATTCTGTAAAAGGGAAAGACAAAGAAACTATCCAGCCAGACTCAATTTTAGAATATTGTTTATGAAAAATGTTTTTTTGGTACATGCCAAGGAGATTATAGTGATGAGATTTCCCATTGATTACATATTAGTTAACATGTTGACTACAAATTTATGGTGTTTTCTAATGTTTATCATTGTTTGATTGAATTTTTGTAATCTTAAAAAAATTTTAAATCATTTTCGTGACTACATATTAGTTAACATGTTGAGTGAAACTTTATGGTGTTTTCCAATGTTTGATATTGTTATTGAATTTTATATTTTTTTTAAATGAAATCTGTTGGCACAGGGGCAGACCCAGGGTTCAATGCTACAACAACGCACCAACAAAACCCTAGCTACTAGCCCTTTAAGCAACACCTACGTGGCATATGAAGTTTCACCCGAGGTAGAGGTAGGCGTTGTTGCAGGAATCTAGTGTCTGCAACCTTACCTGGGACACAAATATGTGATTGTAACACCTTGACAAAGCACTTAGCAATAATGTTCATCAATATCCAATCTTAGTTTATAGCTCATATAAAACCCTAATTACAGAGCATCACAATATCCAACCAGATCTAGCATCTAGAAGCACTTAACATGATGAAAAAGATCAGATCTAGCAGATTCAAGCACTAAGAACATTCACACGGGTCAAATCCAACAATTATTGTCATTATTAAGCACAAAGAAACAATATATCTACCTATAATTCATCTATATCAAAGCACTAAGAAAGTAAATACATAAACACATCAATACATCGCACAGAGAATTCACAACACAGGATGTACGTGGTTCACCCCCACCCCGGGGCTACGTCCACCAACTCTTTGTCTTATTTATTAGCTTTATTCAATCTTTTTACATGCACAGAGCCTTCAAATCAACTTCGCAGAGGATAAGATATTTTCACATTCTTTGCTAGATCCTCCCTTCCCAAGCTAGGTTACAGCACAAAGCCTACATATAGTCTCTTACAATCACTTGCACTTAGCCTTGCAAGTCTCATAGAGCATGAATAAAGCGCTTACAACTGTTACTTGCACTCAACACTACTTACAATTGACTTGTCATTCACACTTATCTATTCATACTCACTACATTTCCTAACATCTATTTATACATTACAAAATCGAGCCTAAACATGGGTAAACCCATGGGTCGACATCCCCATACCCGTTACATAATCCCAAATCCCAAAAATCCCTAAAAAGGGGCTAAGATCCCATGATCTCTGATTTGTCTTGCACTTCGCCTTTGAAAGCCTGTCGAAGTCCCAAAAATAGGTCTAACATGACCAAGGATCCTCAAAACTTTGTCAAGGGCCAATAGGCCTCCAAAGCTCACATGTGACTCATCCTGAGTCACTCTAATCTGGATAATTTTGCCTCAAAAGATATGAGCTTGGCTCGGGCTGCTTCGACTTGTTGTTGTTCCATGACCTCCTTTTCAATGAACTCTTGGCTAACAGAGTCGTTGACAGGTCCCTCTAGGTGTTGTTCTATTGTAGTGACAACTTATTCTAGTTCTACTCCTCGACCTTCGATCTCTGCAAATAGTTGGTAAGCCTCATCATGTATAGGTTGGAGTCTCTAAGTCACTTCCATAACTTTGTGTGGACCTACTATTGGGTAGTGCACTACTCTTGGGATTGCTTCATCCTTTCAATAGCTAACAGGGGCTTCAAATGTGCCTGTATTGTTTCTTCTTGATACTTCGCCTCTTGGAGCTGTGACTCCAATGTCTTTAGTTCTGGATTCTTAGTGAGTCACTCATACGTCTGGGCACTGCGATCACTCAATTGTTTACATTCCAAGGTGAGGCCCTTGATTATTTCAACTGTGCCTCGAGCAATTTCTTCCCTTTGATCCCTCACATCCTGAGGGGTGTTGGGTACTGTGCAGAGCTCTAAGTCTATTACTCATTGTTGTAGCTATTGTATGGATTTTGTGAGCTAGTCTACTTGATGCACAACTTGGTCTTCTGCCTTTGGATCTAATCCTGTCACAGAGAGAAGTGATCTGTTGACTGCTTCTTGCACTTCGAGTTTCTCTATGAACAAATATTCTTTTTCCTACTGAATCTGTTCTTTCTCCCGTTCAAACTTTGTCTAGAGAGAAACCTTCTCCTGCTCTGCAACTCAGCATTGTTCTACTACTACTTATTGCACTTGCTTCAAGGCCTGGGTGCATTATCTTTTTTCTTCTTGTGCATGACAAAGTCAAGCTTCAGTTGCATTAGCTAGTCATCAGAGTTGGGCTAACTCATCTCCCAACTCTGGTTCTCCCGATGGTAGGGGCGTAGTGGACACTACACAATTGGACTGAAGGGCCTACTATACCCCTTGGAGTTCGACCTGAATTCTGTCGTACATCTCCCCCTTCTTGGCTTATTATTTTTGTAACATTTCCTGTGAGGCGTTTTTCACAGCTGCGATGATGAAGTCAAAATCATCGACAGTGAGCACAGTCTGCATCTTGGTCAAAGTGGCTCTGGATTTTTTCCGGGAAGAGGGTTTCTTGGGAGAAACCTTCCTTTTCTTCAGGGGATCAACCTCATATCTAGGAGGTGTTACTTCACCTTACTTCTTCTCATATTATTTTTCATTGATCTCTTCTACTTCATCATCACCCCCTCGGTCAGATGATACTGAAGAAGTCTTCTCAGATGCAATGCTTAAGTCATGGACTTCTTCAGTCTTCTTTCTTCTGCTGGGTCCGGGTGTGTCATGTTCCTTATGAGAGACCTCCGAGCTATCAAGTTTGGGGTCAGATATCTCTGAAGGGTCAATGGGGATTGGGAGGTCTGTTGACCTATCCTTGGTGATCTCCTTGATGTCCTCTTCTGTGAGCTTGTAGTACGACTAAATCTCCTCCTTATGTTTGTGTGCTCACTCAGTAATATAGATGAAGTATTGATCTATGCGTAACTTCATAAGGGGTCGGAACCTATGTAGGTTGTTCAGCATAATTTGAGGTTCAGTTTTGATGGCTCTCTTCAGCTGGAGATAATATGTGTGAAAAACTGTGCTCAAATGCCACTGTTTTCCCATGTCACTTGAGTACCAGAGTGTGATAAACTTCGTAGTGAGCGGCTCGAATAGTTCAGTGTCTGAGAAGGTCACACCTCCTAGCATCTCCCAAGAAACAAATGTGATGAGGATCAGGAGCCATCTAAAGTGGAACTCATAGCCCTTATCCTGTTCTTCACAACAATCCATTTCTAGCTGATTAACTAGGTACTTTGCCTAGTTCATCTATAGGCCTTCTACATATTTCCTCGCGAGGTTAAAAACAAAGCCCGTGACCCACGTGGTTTTGTTCTTCCTTACGAGATTTCCTGCAATTAATTGGCATGCTAGGTGCACTATGCCATTCTATATGGAAGCTACCTTGTAGCCTTGGGTTCACTTCTCAACATCACCATAGGTATCCTTGATATTTTGTGCTAACGCGCGATCTGTGGCTTTTTCTAGATAGAAGTCCCGAGAGTCGGGTCCTTGCATACACAATCTAGTGATCCTATGGATTAGTGTCAGATCGACTGTGATATGGTGGTCTATCCATAAGTATCCGCCATGGTAACATGAAAATAAGAGCTTGACATAAGCGTTAACCTCCTGGTGCCTTCCAAAGTGTGGGATTTTCATTACATCAAATAGGGTGGATTGTGCAAGGTTCATCATCCATGGTTGGGGGATTATTTTTGAGTTCTTCCCCTTCGTCTTGGTCAAGTATTTATATGGGGAGATAATTCTATGGTTCTTGCGGTCTCCTAGGTTGAAGTCACTGAACTTCAACGTTGAGATATTGTCTTGTTGTGCTCAAAATACGTGTATCCCCTTCGGGAGGTACACAGTAACCATGGTGTACTCAAAATCTCTCGGGACATTATCACGACTTACTGCGCTAGCAAGAGGCAGGATGTAGTTGAGAAATATGGTTGGGATCAGTTTCTCATTTGCTAGGTCATATATGTGCTTAGTTCTCTTCTCTGTGATGAATCGGTATGGCCTGGATCCGCTAGCCGTCGACATAGAGGATTTCACTCCTCTCATCAATGACACTTGAATACTTACAGCCATTACTTTCTCGACCATGAGATCGATGAGAACTTCTTCAATTATTTTCTCTACGGTGTTGAGCTCGTCTGACATACATGCTTAGATCATATGGATGAATGAATGCGCAAAACAATAGAACTAGTGTCAATATTACTAATCACAGCGCAGTAGCAATGAGTTATCTCTGATACAATTTGTAAAAGTGTTCTCAGTGCAACAATCAATGGAATAAGTAGGAATCAACGTAATGGATCTTTTCAATGGAAAAGAGACCTTCATTAACTCAATTCTTTCTATTACGGGGCAGTCCCAATGGTTTGATGGCAAGCTTTCTGGCCATAAATGTCGTTCTAACCATTTGTGGTGTCGGTCTGATGGTTATACTGTTCCCAACGACTATATTTCTTCGTCATGGAAAATTACCATGTGACGTTGTTCTGATGTCCTGACGAAGTTCATGTTTTCCAAATTTTCCTTCTACGAAGTTCCCTCTAGAACCTTCTGTAACTTTTCAATATTTTCTCTCTTCTTATTGATCTTTCTATCCTTTTTCCTGGTGATCCTCATCTCATTATTCCTCTTTCCATTATGATTCTTGTCTTCTTTTGGCATAGTAACTTCACACTATTGAGATTCTTTCCTAAGATTCGAGGGAAATACTTCTTCTTTATCTAGGGTAGATGCTCTGTTCTCCTGTACAGATAGGTTTCTCAAGTCCTCATGTCTCCTTTCAACTTCGACATCCAAGTCTCTGGTTCTAAATAGCTTCTATATGTTCTCTTGTTCTTCAATCAAGTGCGTGATCCTCCTAGTCATGAAATCTTTTAGTTCTTGCTTCTTCTGCTCTAAGGCCTCTTCTTTTTTCCTTCTGGCCTGATCCTTTTCAATCCAAGGTTTTCCTAGTACTATAGAAAATGGGGCGTTGTTCTCAATAAATTTAAAAACTTCGAAATCTTCTTATGTCGAAGTTCCATGAGCACTCATAGATATCTAGGTGATTATTCCACATAGGGTTATCAGTTTTACTCTAAATAATCTTATTCCTCCCAATGAAGGAATCATAGTAGGCTTTCCTACAGCTTCCCAAGTTCTTTATATCATGACATTTACATGTGTTTCTTCATCCAGAACGTAGTCAATGTCAAAGTCTCCTATCCCTGCTTCTATGCACTCTTTTTCTTTGAAGATCTCTGATAAGTTGATATGTCAGTGGTCATTTAGGGTTTCTTTCATTTGCAGCAATATAGTCTCTGATTCTTTATGGGGTTCTACCATGGTCTCAGTTTCTTGACCTTTCTCAGGGTCTACTTGTTCCATATTCATTCTTTCAAGCTTAGCAATCATTCTAGGGAAATCTAAAACTTCATGGTCCATAGATTTACAACAAACACAACTAGGTATTTTACCAGGACATTCCTTAGCCAGATGACCTGATCTTCTGCAACTATAACAAAGGGTTAATCCTCTCTTTCTCTTAAATGATCCCCAACCTTTCATGTACTGCGCACTAGTATCATAGTAGTTAACCTGCAAAAAATTCTTTCTAGGATCCTGCATCCATTTGTTAGTCCAAACATTCTTTCTATGCATAGGTATAACATATCTTTCACTATTCTTATCAGATCTATTCATATCAAATCTTCGTTCATCTAGTTGCGCCCTAATTTTCAAGCTAGGAATTTTTTTATCAAACATACCCAGTTCCATACTTTTGAAACAAAAAATTCCACTTATATTACCTTTAACAAAGCACAAAGATTCCAGATCTTACCTCTTCTCTTCATATCAGACTTCTTTTCTTAGCACAAATCTTCACAGAAGTAGAATACTGCGCACTAGGGCAACAAATCTATGCATAGATTTTTCACAGTTTCAGGTGAGATCTTTGCACAAAGATCCTTTTTCCTCAGTTCCCAACAATCATAGTTTCAGTCCCAGCAATGGAACCATTTGTTGGCATAGGGGCAGACCCAGGGTTCAGTGCTACAACAACGCACCAACAAAACCCTAGATACTGACCCTTTCGACAACACCTGCGAAGAAGATGAAGTCTCACCCGAGGTAGAGGTAGGGGTGGTTGTAGGACTCCAGTGTCTGAAACCTTAGCTGGGACACAGATCTGTGATTGCAGCACCTTAACAAAGCACTTAGAAATATAGTTCATCAATATCCAGTCTTATTTTACAGTGCAGATAAAACCCTAATTAGATAGCATCGTAATATCCAACCATATCTAGCATCTAGCATCACTTAGCATGATGAAACAGATCAGATCTAGAAGATTCAAGCACTAATCACATTCACATGGGTCATATCCAACATTTATTCTCATTATTAAGAAGAAATCAACAACATATCTACCTATCATTCATCTATATTAAAGCACTAAGCAAGTAAATACATAAACACATCAATACATTGCACAGAGATTTCACAACATAGGATGTAGGTGGTTCACCCCCACCCTAGGGCTACGTCCACCAACTCTTCGTCTTCTTTATTATCTTTCTTCAATCTTCTTACATGCACAGATCCTTCAAATCAACTTCGCAGAGGACAGGAGATTTGTGCATTATTCTCTAGATCCTCCCTTCCCAAGCAAGGTTAGAGAAGAAAGCCAACATAAAGTCTCTTACAATCACTTGCACTTAGCCTTGCAAGTATCACACAGCATGCACAAAGCACTTACAATTGTTACTTGCACTCAACACTACTTACAACTAACTTGTCATTCACACTTAGCTATTCATACTCACTAAATTTCCTAGCATCTATTTATACATTACAAAATTGCACCTAAACATGGGTAAACCCATGGGCCAACATCCCCATACCTGTTACATAATCCCAAATCCCAAAAATCCCTAAAAGGGGTTCGAGATCCTGCGATCTCCGCTTCGTCTTGCGCTCCACCTTTGACATCCTATCGAAGTCCCAAAAATAGGTCTAACATGACCAAGGATCCTCAAAACTTGGTTAAGGGCCAACAAAATCATTTTCCTGTACAACTATTGATAGATGAATTGAACCTCTTTCTATAAGAATTTAAGAGGCTCTTTAATCCATAATTAAAAATGCACAATTATATTTGTTTTTCCCTGCCTAGTACTTCCATTTAAACAAAAGCTACTCTATTGCGACATCTACAACTTTCGCTCCTTACAATTTACATGCAAGGATAATTTGTGATAGTGTGTGAGATTCAAATATAAAATTGTATTGAGCATGTTTCCAACAGATTCCAACACATGTGTGAATTTATAAATGACATATTTTTGTGGCCACTAGCCCTCTAACAAAGACAACAAATCAGTGGGCATATACAACATGGAAACTTAGATTATTATTTGGCAGGGACTATGCTAGCATGCAACACTTGTTGATATATACTTTCATATACATAGGTCCAACTTCCCATCTTCTTGTAGTAGCATTAATTCAGTATTAACTTTTTCTTCTTGTTATTGCTTTGATTCAATATTAACTTCATAGTGTGTGGTGGAGTAGTCTGTTTTTATATACTTTCATATACATTAATAGTTACAATTTAAGAAAAACAATTGAAATGTAAATCTCTGACTATTTAAATTAGGCTAGATTCATTTTCATTTTGTATTTCTCTAATGTCCAGAGGGATGGAACAATTTTTAAAGTGAAAAACATGATTTAGGTTGATTCAAGTGATGTCAAAATTTTAGATGATCATCATAATGCATATGTATATGTTTTACTTGAATTTGATTCTTTGAAATTTACTATGTATCATCTATAATATAGGATGCCAACACATGTGTGGCTTTATAAATGACATAGTTTTGTGGCCACTAGCCCTATAAAATAGACAACAAATCAGTGGACATATACAACATGACAACTTAGTGTATTATCTGGCAGGGACTATGCCGTCATGCAACACTTGTTGATATATACTTTCATATACATAGTTCCAACTTCCCATCTTCTTGTAGTAGAATTAATTCAGTATTAACTTTGTCTTCTTGTTCTTGCATTAATTCAGTATTAATTTCATATTGTGTGGTGGAATAGTTTATTTTTATATACTTTCATATACATTGATAGTTACAATTTAAGAAAAACAATTGAAATGTAAATCTCTGAGTATTTAAATTAGGCTAGGTTCATTTTCATTTTGGATTTCTCAAATGTCCAGAGGGAAGGAACATTTTTTAAAGTGCAAAACATGATTTAGGTTGATTCAAGTGATGTCAAAATTTTAGATTATTATCATAATGCATATGCATATGTTTTACCTGAATTTGATTCTTTGAAATTTGCTAGTATCATTTATAATATAGAGATTGGGTTGAGGGTGTTCATTTACAATTTATATGATGAGGTGAATAATAATAAAGTAATAATGTTCAATGATTAAGAAGGTGAATAGTAAAAAATTATTGGGATGCATATCCACCCTTCCTAGCTTTCCCATGTTTTCATAAAAGGCCATTCAAGCCTTTAACTCAATATATTGTAGTTTGCATTGAAAATCATACCTACTTCTTTTTCTTTCCAATATTAAGAGCTTCCTTCTCTAACCCATATGTTCCTTATAATGTTGCACCCTCTTTTTTTTATTGAATTGTATATATCAATTCATTCTATATATATTAACATTGTAATAAAAAAAACCGATGAATAATAGCAATGGTTTTAATCTAAAAATATTAGGAGAGAAATCACACTAAAGCAATCAAGTTTAGCCATGGACTATCACTTGCACCATATCACTATTCAAATAGATGAATGTGATCAATTTTCTCTATATTGTTTATTAAATCAAAGAATAATTTTTCACTCTATGATTACTCAAATCAATGCATGCTATTATTTTACACTAGATTATTATTTCCTAATCTATAACTTCTTCCAAATAGTTACCAAAAAAATGTTTTTTTTCTTAGTTCAAGTAATTTGGTTTCTTAGTAATATAGAAATGCAAAATACTACATGCCTCGTTTCTTTTTTTTTAATCCATTTCAATTATATGAATCATTTGACTAAAACAATAAAAATCTCATTGAATTTCTAATGGTCTATTTTGTAATTACGATTTCTAATGGGCTAATCATAATTTTCAAAGGTGTTTCTATTTTATAATTACAATTCTCAATAAAAGGTTAAGTGGCTAGATTATATTTTTTTGTCACTTTAACATAGAATACTAATTTATTATTATTAGAAAATTGTTGATTTATATTATCACGAGTTTTGTAATTAAAATTTCTAATATTTTTTTTGTCACTTTAACATAGAATACTAATTTATTATTATTAGAAAATAGTTGATTTATATTATCATGAGTTTTGTAATTACAATTTCTAATGAAGTAATCATTATACATAAAGGTGTTGGTATTTCATAACAAAAATTATAAATGAAAAAAAGTTGAATAATTATATAATTCTCAATACAAGGTTAATTAGTTATATTACAATTTTAATCACTTTAACTTAACATACTAATTTATATTAAGTAGGTTGAATATTTGGATTATAACTTATAAGAGGTGGTTGTGATGAATTAAAATATGTTTAATGTAATGTTGTAATTATTCACATTTTTATAGTTCATTATCATAGTTTGTGGTTTCTTTTTTTCTTTTCATCATTAGACTTTTGTTGATTTTATTTCCTTTTATTTGAAATAGAGTTTTTATAGATTTTTGGTTTCCCATTTATTGATGAAAAATACCCAATGCAAATGGGATTAAAGAGCTTCATTAATTATTTCAATTGACATGTTGTTTATGTTAGGTAGGTGTTATATTCTTTGCATGTATGTGTGTGGGCACATCAGATATGACAACTGCGTCTGTCGATCCCTCTAGTAGTGCTCTTTGTGTCGTGTGTGACGAGTGCTTTCCTAGGGGGGACACAGGGGGGGCAGGTATGCCCCCCTTGGTTACGCACAAAATTCGACAATGAGCGGTAGCCCGAGGCAACGCCCTAAAAAAAATTTTTTTGGGCGGTTTTTGGTATTTTTAGTGTATTTTTCTATTTTTAACAGTTTTGTAAATTAATCCTAGATTAATGGATTAGGGTTTTTGTATCTACGGAATACCTAATTTTTTTTTATGTATATTGTATAGTGAATGGTGAAATTCAATATAATGAATATAAGAAAGGTTTTCCTGGTTGAGGGTTTCCGCTATAAATCTCTGTGTACTATGTGAATGAGCCATTGATTAATTTTTTTTTTGCTTAAGAATATATATGCATTTCTTTAATTCACAGGTTTAAAACTTACATGTGGTATTAGAGCTCATTTTTGGCTTCAGAGGGACGCCTTTGTTGTTTTGGGTTTGGCTCGATCATGATATATCAAGTTTCTCTTGGGTCTGTGATAAACTTGGGTTTAGTGGGAGCTTTTGCAGTGGTGATTTTAGTGCAGAAAGAGGAATGGCGAGTTCTTCTAGAATCGAGATAGAGAAGTTCAATAGTAAAAACTTTGAGCTATGGAAGATGAAGATGGAGGACCTTCTTGTAGACAAAGAACAATCGATCATTGTGGACCCTGGTACATAGCCAACTGGTACATAGCCTACTTTCACACAGACCACTGGTACACAACCTACTAGTGCACAAACTACTAGTACACCACCTACCGGTATGTCGAAGGAAGATTGGGAGAAGTTGGATAGGAGAGAAAGGAGTACTATTAGACTCTTCCTGGCAGAGTCGGTGTTATTGAATGTCTCAGGAGAATCTACAACCAAGGAACTATGGGATAAGTTGGGGAATTTGTATCAATCAAAGTCCCTGGTAAACAAGTTGTTTATTCGAAAGAAGTTGTATCATCTTAGGATGGATGATGGAGATTCAGTGACATAACATCTAATTTCCTTTAATACTTTGGTAAGTCAACTTGGCTCTGTTAATATTACGATTATAGAGGAATATAAGTGTATTACGTTGTTATGTTATTTTCCAGACTCTTGGGATAATCTGGTTGTAGCAATAGGTAGTACCACTCAATCTACATTGAAGTATGAGGATGTAGTTGCATCCTTGTTATTTGAAGAGATGAGGCAGAAAAGCATGGAGAGTCATAGCATAGATGCTTTATTTATAAGAGTTCGTCCCCAAGACAGGAATATTAGGAAGCCTTCGGGGGGGGGAGAGATCTAAATCTACAGGTAGATCTAAGTCTCCAGGAAAATATTTGAGGAAATGATGGAAGTGTGGTAAAATAGGGCATTATAAGAAATATTGCAAGTCTAAGAAGGTTTATAAACCAAAGGGATCTGATAGTACCTATTCCATAGAGGAAAAAACCTCCACTGAAGAAGGAGGTGATGTTTACCTGGCATCTACAACTACACATGCAGATCATAATGTATGGTTGATCGACTCAGGTGCGTCATACCATATGACTCCTCACAGGGAGTGGTTCTCTGAATATGAAAAATACAATGGTGGTGATGTATTCCTAGGAGATGACTCGACAACCAAAATCTTTGGACATGGAAGGGTTAAGTTGTTTCTAAAAGATGGAATGATTAGAACTCTCCCTGGGGTTCTGCACATTCCAAAACTAGCCAGGAGCCTAATATCTGTAAGAAAGTTGGATGATGCAGGAGTGAAAATTGTATTTGAAAAGAACACTTGCAAGATGGTATGATGAGAAATGGTGTTGATGAGGGGAGTTTGGTGTGGAACTCTATACAATTTCTTGGGAAGCACTTATACTAATGGGTGTAATAGTTCTATTGTCCTTGAGCAGAAAAATAAAGAAGACAAGACCAATATCGTCCCTGAAAAGAAGACCATTTTGTGGCATCAAAGACTGGGGCATATTGGAGAAAAGGGACTTCGAACACTACATGGTAAAGGCATGGTTGAAGGTATGTCTAATTGCACTCTGGATTTTGATTTCTATGAACATTGCATATATGGTAAACAAAATCGAGTAAGATTCCCATCTGGTTCTACAGGAGCAAAGGGGATTATAGAATTGATACACAGTGATGTGTTTGGACCTGTGCCTATTCCATCACTAGGTAAGTCTATGTATTATGTTTCATTCATAGATGATTTCTCAAGGAACACATGGATTTATTTTCTTAGAAAGAAATATGAGGTATTTGATAAATTTAAAGAGTTTAAGGCTCTGGTAGAAAACCAGACAAATAAGAAAATAAAGGTATTGAGAACAGATAATGGTGGAGAATTTTGTGTAAATGAATTCGAAGAATTCTGTAAGAAGTGCGGCATAGCAAGGTAGAAGACTACTCCATACACTCCTCAACAGAACGGAGTTGTAGAAAGGATGAACATGACACTGATGGAAAAAGCAAGGAGCATGCTCAATGGTGCCAAGTTAGGATAAGAATTATGGGCAGAGGCAGTGGGTACAACATGTTACATGGTCAATTGATAACCCTCATCAACATTGGATGATAAAACTCCACACGAGGTATGGACTAGAAAAAAACCCTCTCTTAAACATATTAGAGTGTTTGGTTGTGATGCTTATGTACATGTTACAAAGGAAAATAGAAGTAAGATGGATAATAAAGCTGAAAAATGTATTTTTATTGGTTATAAAGATGGTGTGAAAGGTTATAAGCTTTCGAACCCAGAAACTAAGAAGATTGTTTATAGTCGAGATGTTGTTTTTAGAGAGGTAAAAGATGTTTCCAAGCATTAATTCCTACCAAGGAAAGAAGAACATGAGAAAATAGAGATTGATTTAGATGATGCAAAATCTGAATCATATAAAGAAGATGAAGCAGCAGAAGAAGAAGAACCTCATACCCTAGTATTGAGGAGATCAGCGAGAGAAAGAAGGCAAACAAAAAGGTATAGTTCACCTAATTTTTGTTCCAATTTTTCTTTATCTATTACTGATGATGATCCCAGAACTGTCAGGGAAGCAGTGAATTCAGAGGATAGTAAACTATGGAAGAAGGCCATGGTTGAAGAAATGGATGCCTTGTATAAGAATGAGGCATGGGATATAGTTGAGTTGCTAGCTGGAAGAAAATATGTTGGTAGCAAATGGTTTTTTAAGAAGAATTTTAATGAAAAAGGTAAAGTGGAGAAATACAAAGCTCGTTTAGTAGCAAAAGGTTATTCCCAGGTAGAGGGAATTGACCTTGGTGAGATTTTTCTCCTGTTGCCAAGTTAACATCTATTAGATTTCTTTTATCTATTGTTGTTTCTTTTGATCTTGAAGTGGAACAGATGGATGTGAAGACAACATTCCTACATGGGGATCTAGAAGAAGAAATCTACATGAAGAAACCAGAAGGATTTGTAGTGAAGGGAAAGAAAGAGTTGGTCTGTAAGATAAAGAAATCACTATATGGTTTGAAGCAATAACCTAGGATGTGGTACCAAAAGTTTGACACATACATCCTTGGGTTGGGATTTGTAAGATGCAGCGTTGATCACTGTGTATATTCCAAGCAGGTTGGTAATCACTTCATTTGTGTAGTGTTGTATGTTGATGACATGTTGTTGGTAGGAAATAACATGGATGTTATCAAGGAGGTGAAATCACAACTATCCTCCAAATTTGACATGAAGGATCTTAGTGCTGCTGACTTCATTCTGGGAATGGAAATTAAAAGAGATCGTGCAAACATGAAACTATGGTTGAATCAGAAAAAATATGTTGAGACGATATTGCAGAGGTTTAATATGCATGGAAGTAAACCAGTCAAGGGTCCTATTCCTATAGGTGTAAAGTTATCCGAAAATCATTGTCCCAAGACATAGGAAGAAGAAGAGGACATGTCCCATGTTCCATATGCTAGTGCAGTTGGCAGTTTGATGTATGCAATGATCTGTACTAGAATGGACATTGCACATGCAGTGCGAGTTTTGAGAAGGCATATGTCAAAACCATGGAAGGAGCATTGAATAACAATAAATAGGGTCTTCAGGTATTTGCATGGCACTACCAATTATGGATTGTGCTACCAAGGAAGACCAAGATTGGAAAGAGTGGTGGACATACATGGCTTTGTTGATGCAGACTGTGCTGGAGATATGGATTGTAGAAGATATACAAGTGGGTATGTGTTTAACCTATTTGGATGAGAAATCAGTTGGATGAGCAAAAGACAGGTTGTAGTGGCACTCTCAACTACAGAAGTTGAATACATGGCAGCCATTCATGCAAGCAAGGAATAAGTATGGTTACAAAGATTGTGTTCAGGTATTGGGTTGGTAAAACAAGCAATGAGATTAGATTATGACAGTCATAGTGCAATCTTCCTAGCAAAGAACCCAACTTATCATTCAAAGACAAAGCATATTGATGTTCAGTATCACATTGTGAGAGACATGGTTGAGGAAAAGAAGGTGTTGCTAGAAAAGGTTGACACTTTGAAGAATGTTGCAGATTCATTGACAAAGTCTACGAGCATAGAAAATTTCTCCTGGTGTAGAGTAACAATGGGCATTGATGCCCTAGATTGTTGACTATATAATCCATTGGATGCCTAGATGCAAATAAAACAACAAGTGGTAGAATGTTGGGTAGGTGTTATATTCTTTGCATGTGTGTGTGTGGGCGCATCAGATATGACAACTGCGTTTGACAATCCCTCTAGTAGTGGTTTTTGTGTCGTGTGCACCGAGCGCTTTCCTAGGGGGTCCCAAGGGGGGGGGGGGCAGGTATGCCCCCCCTGGTTATGCACAGTGTTCGGGGCAATGCCCCGATTTTTTTTTGGGGGTAGTTTTTGCTATTTTTAGTTGTTTTGTAAATTAATCCCAGATTAAGGGATTAGGGTTTTGGTATCTATGGAATACCTAAAAACATTGCATATATATTGTATAGTGAATGGTGAAATTCAATAGAATGAATATAAAAAAGGTTTTCCTGGTTGAGGGTTTCCGGTATAAATCTTTGTGTACTATGTGAATGAGCCATTGATTAAATTCTGTTTTGCTTAAGAATCTATATGCATTTTTTTACTTCATAGGTTTAAAACTTACAGTTTCTTTGACACCATTTGAAAATGCATTGGACATATAGTTTCTACCAACTTGTCATGTTACCCATAATATTTTATTTCCTTTTATAATTGATAACCACCACCATGAAAATATAGTCCACATGATTTATATTAAACACTTTCAAAGGTGCAAGTAACAATGTTATTTTTTGGTTCTAGGAATTACTTAGTGACACTACATGAAAACATCATAATATCCCTTAGCAGAGCACTCATCATCAAAATATCCCCAAAAGAGGGCATGCTTTATGGGTTGCAGGAATTTTTCATGGAACTTAAGCTCAAGAATATCTACTTAGGGCACAAGGCCCTTGTTTTTCTCCCCTAACCTTCATTAAACCCTACAAATCATTCTTGATTCAAAACTAACCTAGTCATGGTTCCCATATCCTACTTTAAGGTGATTGGTACCATACAAAGGTTGTATGTGGTGGTTGGAGGAATCCTCAATGGTGCTTGAGCCTGAGAAGCAAAGTTTAGGGTTAGAAGCTTCTATTTCCCTCACCTAACTATGCTTAAGGATTTCAAACCCATCCATGATTCCCAATACCTAGTAATGGCATCGATATTTAGTTTGAATGCCAAAGAGTTATTGAGAGATATTGTTCCATGGTTTATAGGTGTTTTTCATGGTGCTTGAGCTTGAGAAGGTTCAATCAGAGAATAATATAATTGTTTCCCTCTTACCACTATTTATTGCTTGACACCCTGTTATAGGAAAAAAATCTTACAAAGATCTTTTTGAATACACAACAAAATCTCCCTAGGACCAACCTAGACATCCTAGACATAAAGGAGGTAGATTCCTTTGGTTTTCTATATGAAATTAAATCCTTTCTTTTCAACCAAGAAGGAGATGGATCATACCTTTAGACTAATGGTTTTCCTTCCATGTCACAACTATTGAAGATATTGATATCTAGCTACAACTCTTGCAATCTTTCTTCTTGCGTATACGGATACAAACAACCACTATCCATTATCCTTCTAGTGTTAGGAAAATCCAATCTACTATATCTACTTTGATCTATCACTTATAATATCATATCCAAACCATTTATGAATAGAACAAAAATGATATGGATTAAAACCAATGATCTATTAAACATCATAGAGAACTTACGTCAATGAATACCTTGGTGTTGATATCATTCTCCCTTGACTCTTTTATCCTTGCTTCTCCCTTCATCTTCTTAGTCAAGATAGACTCACTGACTTCTGGATTTGATTGATAGGACAAGAACCTCTGCAAATAAACAACATAAAAATACTTATGAATTATCCTCTTCTCTTTCCCAAGACTTTCCTTTGCTATATATCTCTTTTGAGGAGGCTTGGGAGAGATTCTATATCTTCTAGAGACCACTAAAGACTCGAATGATGTGAGTTCCTAATCCATTGCCAGAAATATACAAATCATCCCTCGCATATCTCCCCGTAATTCCTCAGATATAGACATTTCAGGGTTTGTCGCTTCTTGAATATTGTTGTCATGCGAGGGTCATCAGTTGTTGTCCTCTATGTTGCAAACTATGATCTAAAAAAGGGATCAAATATTAGGAAAAACATTCATTATGGATTACATCTTCTCATGGATTCCCTTATAGGATGTAGAGTGGAAATTAAGTACATAAAAATTTCCCCTAATGTGTGAGGTCAGGAAAGGAATGGATGCATAAAATACATTAGAATAAAATAGTGTCCATGTGAGGCAGCGTGAGGAGAGATAAACGAAGTGTCAGAAGCCAAAGGTGTCTTTTAATTGAAAACCAAGTATGAGAGTATAAATACACCATCCCCTAAGTAGACATACTTAGACTCTGAAGAGCATGGCTTCCAAACCATACACTATGGATCCATGAAATGAAATGTTAGACCATGGCCATGAAAGATTACACAGTGGATCCATGTCATCAATAGGAATTTAGCCACAAGACAATACAATGTGGATCTATGTCATGAACCCAATCATATCCACAAACAAATACAATGTGGATCTATGACACAACATATATATATTAGCAATATAATGAGCATTGATGAAAATGCCTCTGAAGTCTTCAATGTACTCATATGGAAATTTTGCTACTCACGGATCGAGACTCATAATTATAAATATCGTTTGATCCAAATCAAAAAAATATGATTAATTCATCACCTCATCATTTGGCTCTTCTATGGATGACATGACTTCTAGGATGGCCTCTTCTAAAGGAAATTCAATGTCTAGAATGTCATGTGAATTTGGAGAGTCAACAATCCATATGGGTAGACTAGGATGATAACACTCCATATGAGGATGGAATTTCTCACCAGTATCAATAGATGTTGATGGGATTTATGGATTGAAAATATCTGCCATGATGACTAAAATGGATGCTCCAGACAATTCAACGTCCTCATGACAAGGTACCACCCAAGGTTCAATAGACCCAAGGGATCCACTAGTAAACAAATAAATAATATTGACATGAGTGATGTTTTCAGTGGGAGACAACAGGGGAAGGGGAGACATTCCAATCAACGAAGGATATTTGAACATCCCCACACCGAAGTTCATATAAGACTATGTGGTATCATTGACAAAGGGTACAATAGACCCCGCATTGGATCCAAGGTATGGGGTGAAGAATGCAAGTTGATCATTCATAATGATTTTCCCTTTGTGAGGGAAGCATAGGACCCTAAATACCAATGAGACAACTACAGTCATCTCATAGAACCAGGTAGTTCTAAGTGACATATTGTACTCAAGAGGTGCATCGACAACCTCTACAACAATAGAGATAGTCTTTCCACATAACTCGATGGGTAAGGTGGTGATTATTCCATGGGGATAGAACATGTGTCCATGGAACACTTTCAATATTGTAGTAGATGTTTCAAGCTTAGGGGATCCAATGTCCTTCCAACAAGAAATAAATATTATGCAAGTTGAGGCTCCTTCATCAATTACTACTCCGAAGATGTTCTTACCCATTGTTCACACTTCGATTTGGAAATATAATTGATGGGAGATACTATGGGTAACTTGAGAAGAATCAAACATAATCAAACTCAACTCTGAGGGATCAACTGCACTTGTCACTGACATCAGGGATTTCCACCACGTGGGGAAACTATGGAGGACTTCAAGTGGAGACATGACACGTGGTACCTAGGCTAAGTATTCCACAATAATATAGTTGTGGGAAGCCCATGTGATGGGATTGTGAGTCATGCATTGAATAACTCCCTTCAGGGGGTGAAGTGGTGTGTTGAGATATCCCTTCTCTATCGGGAGAGGGCCATCTAGTTGGGATGAAGATGTTGGTTCATGCACAATAGGGATAGGCTTGGATGTGTGATATTTCTTAGCTTGTATTTGAAATTTGATCATGTGGTCACACATGTAGACATAAGAATATGAGGAAGGCCCCTCATGGTGAGGGGTACCTACCATGCCCCCTTGCAGAGAGTTAGGATTTATGGAAACCATGTTTTGAGGTTCAAGAGGGAAAGGATGGGTTAATACATCAAGATATTGGGGGGCCCATTGTTGTGCCAAAAATATATGGATTTCATCCTTTCGAGGACAGTGGTGAGTGGGATGGTCTTCCCCACAAATCGTGCAGGGAAACTAACTTTTCCACTTCTATTTAGTTCCTCCCTCCTAGGTGTTTCAGGTGGAGGAAGTCCCTTTCTCGGTATTGGAAATTTTCTTTTTGTTCCTTTTATTCTTGCCTCCAAGTCCATCCATACTATTTTCTACAGGTCCCTTGGTCTTTTGGATGTCAGTTGTGTCATCATTTCCATATGTTAGTTTACCTAACATTTATACACCCATCCTGTCTATCCCAATTCCCAACTTTAGATATTCTTCTGGTGGGGGGGCGAGCCTTGGTTTCAACATGGGGGGTGGAATTCCTTCCCTATTGATGTCCACATTACCACCCTCTAACTCCATTGGACCTACACCATCCATACCATTTTCTACAGGTCCCTTGGTCTTTTGGATGTCAGTTGTGTCATCATTTCCATATGTTAGTTTACCTAGCATTTATACACCCATCCCATCTATCCCAATTCCCAACTTTAGATCTTCTTCTGGTGGGGGGAGAGCCTTGGTTTCAACATGGGGGGTGGAATTCCTTCCACCTCCACCATTCCTATGAGCGACCCAATATCATTAGGAGCTAGTTCACCATTCAAAAGGAACATTCCTATTTTTTGGGGGGTTTTCCCTAGTTAGAGTACGGGTAGAAGTACCTCTCAAGGCTTTAACTTTCCTTGGGTAAGGACACCCTTCCCCAGGGGCACATATCTTGGGGGAAAATTATCACCTTGGAGATCTCTTCCCATTGTTAACATGTCAGGTCCTAGGGGTTTCTTCCTTGGGATTAAATTTAGGAATGTTTTTCCTAGAGGGTCCACATTTACCCCTGGGGGCATGTTTGGTTCTGGGAGTAGTCATTCTCCTAGGAGTGCCCCAAGGGGGAATCCAAAAGACCATTTTTCCAATTCCCCCCAAGGGGATTCCCCCCTATCCCACTTCAGGATGGGATTGTAGACTCATATACACTAGATGTGATCCAGGAGGAAATCAATGGCCACACACCTATTCCAATGGCTCAAAATATGGGTTTCCACCTTGGCATTTTTTCTACGTTTTTTTGGGTCCTGAACATTTGGGGTCGTTTCGAGGCCCTAAACGACGGTTTTTTGGCATGACAACATGCAAACGATAGTTAAAGGCATAGTCTAGGAAAAATGGAATATGTACTCCTCAGCTAGAAATTTTCGACGAGGTGTAGAATGCCCCAAATGGAGATCGTATGAAAACATTACACCCTTGGGAAGTTGATGTACCAACTACCCCCATCGGGGCCCACAAACCTTTTGTCATTTCATCTTCCGAGGTTAGGGTTTTGGATTTTATTTATGTTAAAAGGCCTCTAGAACCTCATTGTAAACATCATCATCTTCTTGAAAATGAGTGTAGCCATCACATCTCTTCTCAGAGATGAGCTTCCACCATTTTAGCGAGTCATTCACTCTGTAATTTTATAGTTTTTGTACATTCTCTCATTAATAAAAATTGTGCATTACTGTATCTCTATGTTTGTTGCAATATTTATGAGTATCTCACAATATCTATGTATATTTCATTTTTTATATCTTCCTTCATTTTGTTCTCAAAATAATTTGGATCAATGTATCAGAGCAGGCTACTCCTTTTCATTTCTTGTGCATGTCCCCGCTGAGGTAAGGATATAGATATTTTTTTATCGAGTTAGTTTCCCTTAAGGATAACCGCTCTCTCTAGCCCAAGTAGCCTCCCATGGAGGAAGAGAAGAGGAATGAGGGAGCAAAAGATCCCATCAAGTTGTTTCTCATGGAATCCCTCACGCAACATAGGAATGATATGTTGGGGATTTTTTCCCAAATGCTTCAACTATTGTTGACAATAACATGCACATCTTCATCAAGAAATCACTTTGGAGATGCTACCCCATTCAAGGTACAAGTTAATTTTGATATTATTGTATTTGAAGGTTAGATCGATGCAGATGATTTTGAAAAATGGTTAAATTTTCTATAAGGTTATTTCTCTTTTCACAATTTTTTTGATTGAGAAAATATCACCTTTTCACTTTTGAAGTCTCTCCCCCATGTCAAACATTGGTGGGAAACTTACTGGGAGAAAAATTCCACATAGGAGTTTGGAATATTTGGGGTCTAGCCCACTTGGAATTTTTTGATGGATGTGGTTAAGGAGAAATATTACCCTATGGGAAACTATGATGACAAGTACATGATATGGACCACGTTGCATCAAAAGCGGGACCAAACAATGTCGGAGTTCACAAATACCTTCCATACCTTGTGCACCAAACTGGGTATCAAAGACTCTAAGTAAAATTTGGTTCTGAAATACCATGGGGCTCTACACGGGTACATCCAAACAAAAATGGAGCTTCTAGACATATCATCATTGGGAGCCACTTATAGATATGTTGTCAAAATTGAGAAGAAATTTAAGCAGCAGAACAAGCGGGAATCTAGGTCTACAAATATGCAACAACCAAAGTATGGTAAAGGAATCCCTAACTCACAGAAAAATCAACCTCAATATAACCATTCCAAGATACAAGAAAAGAAGGGTAGTGGGAATATGAAGGACACTGGGAAGTGGTGCAACTTCCACAAAATACCTTGGCATAACATCGATGAATGTCACTTGAAACAATCATTTATAGCTGAGCTCAAGTAAATAGATTCGAGCCTTAGCTTGGACTTTGATTCAGACAATAATAAAAGGAGACACATAATTGATGCAAAACCCACTGCTACTGTTGTGACTGTAACAATCCAACGAGAAGATCCATAGGATCCTCAGGAGGGGGAGAGAATTTTCCATTCACGTATATGGGTAAAGGGGACCTCACTGCATTTTATTGTTGATAGTGGAATCCATAAGAATGTAATTTCGATAGAGGTCATCAAGCAGTTGGATTTGTTGAAAACACCACACCCACAACCATACAACATCGAATGGCTCCACTACGGATGAGATATTTATGTCATCCAACAATGTCTCTTGTCATATGATATCAATCCCTTCAAAGATGAGGTACTATGTGATGTTTCCCCAATGGAATTTTGTGATGTTCTATTAGGCTATAAATATAGGTCGAGGTGTCATTATGTTTATGAGTCTCGACCTCATAGATGAATTGTTACTATGGGAGGTCAACACTTGTTGGAATTATAGGCTGGCCTGGTTGATACCTTAGTTCTCCAACAAAACCCTTATCACCATCATCCCTCTTGGTAAACCAGAAGGATACACTTCTCAGAGAGTGCATAGTGCAGTCTCACCCAAGATGGTTTATGGGGGACTGCAGGATGCAGATGTCTGCATTCATGGAAGGGATTGGGGGATTTTATTTCTTACTTCTTACTTCTACTTAACCATGCATTCTATTATACTATTCATCAGATCTATTCATTCATCCATTCATTTGCATATTTAATCTAGTGCACATTGTAAATAAATCATCTATTAATTTATCTAACCATTCAATGATAACTGCAGAAATAGTAACACATTAAAATGCATTGCACATGGTTTTACTGTGGTTCACCCCCCCTGGGCTATGTCCACAAAGATATTTGTCTTCTTTTCTTATTCATCAAAAGGGCGGTGTGTGCATTACATCATAGTAAGGAGTAGTGAGGCAGATTAAGATCACACCAAGCTCCACAACTTGCGACCCGACCCTCATCTACTTCAACCTCATCTAAGATTTAGAGCTCTCAAAACCAACTTTGACTCACACAAAATCCCAAAATAGCTTCTACAAAAATAGACAAGATACTTCTATGAATCAATATATGCCTCTAAGGATGATAACTATCCTCTAATCTACCTCATACCCTTTATTTATATTACAAAATTTGGTTAGAAACCCTTAAAATACATCTCAAAACCATAACCCTAACTAGGATAGGTTTGTCCACATTTGCGTCAAATTTCCGCAAATCCTGTTACGCGATGCTTTTCCTCAAAATGTGGCGCACTTTCTTTCTTGGTCCAGTCTGCCTCACTTCCTGCGGTGTTCTCCAAATTTGTCAGATATAACTCAGAAGGAGAGCCAGGAAGTGGTTTGGTGAACAATATACAGTGGTAGAAAGGGATTTTCAGGGCATGGAATCCTACGAAGCAACATATTGAAAGATGGTTAGAGACAAAGCAGTTGGAGTTTGGGAAGAAAGATAATAAGGGTTCTAGGTATACATCGTGCCAGTACCTGTAGAGGTATGTTCTTACTCATTTGCATGAAGCCAACATTTCTTTCTTTCCACATTTATTACTTGAGTGGTTGTTAAGGTTGAAGGATACCCATTTGACTAACTGGATTAGGCTAGTAGTGTGGACTACTGAAAATATCATGTGGTTGGAAAGAGTTAATAATAAATTCACACGCACAATGGATTTTTGGTTATATAGTGTTACTACGAGGTTTATCACTAAATTTGTAGTACATACAACAAATTCATAGACTACTGCAGAGAAGAAATTCTTAAAGGGATTCAAAGGGAGGTATACTGCATATCTTTACACATCGATCAAGATCTTATTACACGATAAAGGCATGATGACCATGGAATCATATATATAGGTAACTCTATGTGCATGGGGGAGTTGGGGGAAGCACTAAGGAATATATGAGAAATGGAGAAGGCTCTAGAGAGTATCCAGAAGAAGGAATCAATGGACAACATCAAGATGGATGATGAACATACCAGGGAAATCATAAGGAGTGCAAGTGTGACCTGTAGTGGACGACCCTACCAGTATAGGATGAATAATAATAAGAGGGTTGTAGCGGAGCAAGAGGGATTGGACATTGATGAGTAATAGGTAGAGGATCTCCATGCCCTGGGGTAGATTGAGGATATATTTCATGCCACATATGAGAGGAAAACCAAATGTCATGGGTCTGGCACAGAAGAAGGCTTTTTGTTACACATCCGAATTAGTGTGGAACCCACAACCCCATGTTTGACTAACATAACTGAAGAAGAAAAAGAAGTTAACCAACAAGTGATTAGTGGTAGAATAATTTTTTTAGGACGTGGGTCCAGTAGCAGAAGTGCAAGTTTAGCAAGTAGTAGTCAACTCTCTACACCAAGCAGAGGTGGTTGTTCAACAAATTTCATAATAGCAGGATAATATCCAACCATCATTTTACCAGAGTTCTGAGGGGATGGGTCAGATGACCCAGTGAAACATTTTTTCATCTATAATAAGATATGGGAAGAAAATCGTATTATAGATGAGGATACAAAGGTTGCGCAGTTGGAAATTACTTTTTGATACCACACATTAGATTGGTACATGGGTATCTCAACAAAAAATCCAATGGGAACACCCACAACTATAGAAGATGTGAAGAGGCAATTAATAAATGAATTCATAAGCCAAGCTCTAAAGAGTAGTCTATGAAAGAAATGATAGAGATCAAGAAGAAACTAGGAGAATCAGTTTGGGATGTGGACCATAAATTCAAGAGGTTAAAAGGTAAGTTAAAGTACACTATTACTGATAACAACATAGGAATTTGTTTGTCAATTCTTTATTTCCACACTTGAGGTATCCTTTGAGACAACATAAATTCCAAAGTTAGAGTGAGGCCTTGCAGGAAGCCTTATAGGTAGAGGAAAACCAATACAAGCATACAGATCCAGCTATGGAATAGTTGAAGAAATATCTGAAGAACTTAACATTCTAGTTAAATCTAACCAACGGAAAGGAGAAAAGAGAAGATGCCCAATGTACAATGTGCAAGACAAAAGTTCATCAAAAGAATGAGTTTCAATTTTTTTCACATTATATTGGAGTGGGTATGCCAAACCCTTTGGCTTTAGGAGGACCATGGTGTGAGATTTGAAAAACACATGGGCATGATCTTTATCATTTCCCCTTGATGCATAAGTACCAGACAGTTCCTAAGAGTACATTTTGTAACTTTTATAAGTCAGTTGGACATGAAGACAAGGATTGTAGAACCTTGGAGATGATGGAAGAAAGGATTGCAGATACATATAGGGTGCAAGCTAAACATGTAACATGAAAATATATGTAGAAACCATAGTATAATACTATGGAACAAGCACAGTACAATCCCACACAACAATTTGCAGCACAACCAAAGTATAATGCACAACATTTTCAAGGGAAACATCAGTATAATCCTACACAACAGTGCACAACACCACAATAGTACAATAACCCGAAACTATAGTATAATCATGTACCTCAGTATAACACATTGTGCAGACATGTTGGCAGCCCTACATTATTTCTTGTTTTTAAAGTGATAAATGACAATCCTTGTAGCTTCCATCACCCCATTTTTGTAATTGTCACTATTCTAGGGTGATCATTGGGTTGTAAAAATATGTTTGTTTATTCTTTGTTTTATTTTTATCTCTCCTTTTCATGCTTGATTCATGACTGTAAGCATGAATCAAGCAAATTGAAACTTAATGTCACGTTTTGATTCTATCTAAGTCTTGGTTTCAAGGGGTCAATGGGTTTACATCTTTTTCTTTTTAATAATCGTATCTTATACCAATGAAACACCTATGATGAGTTGCTATTTGATTGTATGCTTATCTTTTTATCCTTTGTAAACATATCATTATTTGTTTAGCATTTGGTTTATGAAAACACATCCATATCCTAGCCTTTGCAAATCGAGTGTACCCATTTCATGTCATGGGAATTAAACACATTGGTATTGTATCTTGTACGTTGCATGCGATGGCCAAAGGAGTTGAGAGGCCACTCATTTCGAGTTAAGAGTCTGAGCAGTGGGATGTACTCAAAGCATTCATGACCAGGAGTGTTTAAACCCCATAACCGAGACCTCCATATTTTTGTTTTGATTGCACAGGCTCTTTGATTATTTTCTTTTCATGGAATCTTTTTAGACTCACCCCTCCTACCTCTATCATCTAGACCCCCAGTTAGTTCGATTCACTTTTATTACAGTCTGTTCAATCCCTTTTTTTCCTGCCAGAGAAATGTTTTTGCGGGAAGGTTTCTGGGCAAACCGTTACGAATTAGATCAAACCCTTGAAAACCCAGAATGAAAATGAGCCCATTTACCTTCAGCATCAACAGATTCTTCAAAAACAATACAGTTTCAAAGGTATGATTCATTTTCTGGACAACAGTTTTTTAGAAAATTTGTTTCACCTGAGTTTTTTTTTTTTCCCTTTCCTCTCTGTGGGTGTGAAGATATGCAACAAATGGCTGAACTCTGTCATAAACAGAAGATAAAATCTGCTATCAAAGTCCTGTGTGTTAATCCACATGTTTTCTATCTCTTCGTTCAACCAAACTTCGCTCCTTTGCTAATCCCCAAGGGTAAGAAACCACGATGCTTTTTTTTTACCTAGAGTAATGTTGGAACAGGTAATGGATATGCAAAAAGGAAATTTTATCTCCTACTCTTGTTTCTGAGTATGATCAAGGTTTCATTAAAAAATAAATAATTCGGTTTTAATTTAACAAACAAGAGGATTAAGCAGGCTGGATAATACTCAACCAATTTCACTATTTTAAATTCGGATTTGTAAGTGTCTCTTTGGCAAATTGTTGGAATAGTGAATGGCTATTTTGTTTTGATTATGTTTTAAAAAAATGATTTCATTTTTATTTTTATCATTTTAAACTAGCTACAAAAACGTGTAGCTTACCTTTTTCTAAAAAATAGTTTGAATTCAAGTCAATTTTCATATAAAATTTGAAAATGTTAGTTAAATAAATATTTGATTTTCCTATTTCTTTTTCTTTCAGGATATGATGTATCTTGTGGTGATCTCATAAGATGGAGCAGTTATGGACTTAGTTAATTAGTCATTTCCTTTCGGATTATTTTGTAAATAAAAAAACCAAAAATTTCATGATTTTGAGGATATAGTTTGATATTGAGAGCTTTTTTTATAGACCCTCTATATTTGTAAATTTCAGATACCAGATATCTGATCCTATCTTACAAGATAGGATGTTTAGCTTACAAGAACTCTTTAAATACTACATAATTTTGTAATGAAATCATCTTAGCCCGGGGCTGAAGGGGGACGATTAATTCACAAACTTGAATAGAACATCAATTTTCATTTTACCTTTAGCTTCCTATAAACGATGTTTTCATTTATACTTTGTTTATCCTGATAAACTAATAGTTTTTTTATAGCTTTAGACTTCATAATCTGTTATGTTTTTTGGGATAATTCTTTTTAAAATATCGTCCATATTTGATGCTTCAGATATTAAACAGAGTGATCATTATTCAGCTCAAATTACAAGATTTCTCTTTAAATTTTAGTTGAATGATTAAATGCAATGTTGTTACAATAAGAATTATATAAATGTAATTGCTTGCAATCATAAGATCACAACAATTGTTTGTATCATTCATTCTATTATTAAAACTCAATTGCCAACACATTGTTCTGCATTTATTCAGAATAGTTTTAAGGTTCATTGCAGGTTTCCCTCTTGGACAAGGTGGTTGGATGTTCTCTAATCGTACAGATGTTTGGATGCATATCGTTAACTCACTAACAAGTTAGCTCATTTATGTTTTTCTGTCCTTTATTCATCACTGAAACTCGAATATATGGTCTAGCTTTTGATAATCCACATATTTATGTTTCATAGTATTTTTTCTTATTAGTTTCGATGGATAAAGAAATAACGAAAAAATATCTTATGTGCTTTCTTTATCTGCTTCTTCAAAACAGTCATTTTTCACATTGAGTTTTGTAAGTTTAGATTAAAACTTGCAGTGTGTATATCATTTACATAAATAAGATAAGTAAATCTGTTATTTAAATAGATCTACAATAGTTACGTCATACTTATGTACATATATATATATATATATATATATATATATATATATATATATATATATATATATATATATATATATATATATATATATATATATATATATATATATAGTAATTAGTAATTAGTTAGTTATTTTATTCTTTTATTTGTTTCTTTAGGAATTTTAGATTAGCTAATGGAGCTATTAAACCCATCAGAATGAGTTATACCAAACAACTTGGGTTATTTAGACAACCCCAGACCAAACTCGTTCTTCCAGTTGACAGACAATCATTTTCACCCGTCAACAAGACATAATCAGGGAAACATAAAAGGATTTAGAGGAGAAGGTCATGGAGGAAGAGGATTTGGAGGAGGACGAGGACCAATAGTGTGTCATAATTGTTAGAAACCAGGGCACTATGAAAGAGACTTCCCACAACCACCTGTGACATGTATGTATTGTCACGTAGCAGACGATGAAATAGAGGATTTTCCAACATTTTTGATAAAAATATAAGACAAGAGGAACCAGAATAATCAAAACATGCAATGGATTGGGGTGGAAAACAAATAAGAAGATGGGAAGAATATTAACATAGTGACTAGAGGTGGATCCCATATAGGAGAAGATGTAGCCAAGAAGGATTAGGACCAGTACCAGTGGGTTAGGAAGAATACAATTCCTAAACAAAATTTTGATGTGTGCAAAGAGAAAGAGATATTCAAAGAATCTAGACAAGAGATCTTGAAGTAAAATATTGTTTCCACTTCAAGAATGAAGCCAGTAGATGAGATACCAGTATATGAAATGCCTTCATTATTTTATCAAACCACTAAAGATAAATCCTCATAACAAGTAAGTAGCTTAAGAATATTTTTGGGAGCTTGTGTCAAATTATTGAGAGATAAAAATTCCTTACAAGTGCTGCAAAATTTATTAGAGAAGTGTAATCCTGGGGAAGAGAGGGTAAAAATGGTAAATCGGGTCCGAAATAAGAGAAGAGCCAGTAGGATATTCATATTCAATTCCAACATAGGAGACTTAAATATGGGGGATATTATATTAGACTTAGGATATGAAGTTAATGTTCTACCAAAGAAAACCTAGGAAGCTATGGGAGAACCTCAATTGGGGTATTCACCTATTCAGTTAAAGCTTGAAAATTAGCACATAGTGGTGCTAATACAAAGGTTGAAGGGGATTCCAGTTTATCTAGATTGTGTGTGCACCATGGTGGAGTTTTAATTCATTGACATAGTAGACAATACTTCACCATATCCAACACTATTGGGGCTAGATTGTGCCTTTGATAACCAAGATATTATTAATTTGAAAACAAGGAAAATGATATTTGAGTCTGTAGAATATAGATTTATTGCACCATTGGGTCCCTTAGAATGAGGCAGGTATGTGGAACCTCTGACGAATAATATTCTTGAAGAAGATGTGAATCAACTATACAGGACTGTCACGCACGAAGAAGATTATATCAAGCCAACTATATATGGAATGCTTTGTTGGAGGAGTATTAGTTGGTGTGCTTCAGACTCTAACACAGAACTAGAAAACTAGCAACAATGATTACATGAATCATCTACTAGGATATGTGCCATAATGAATCTCACGCTCAGATGGGTTGGTACAGAGGTAAGAGAACCTCCTACTTTTTATGGATTAAATGATTTAGAATAATATTTTATGAAATATGAGGTATAAGTTATGGAAAATTAGATATTAGCAGCATTATATATTTCTTTAAAAGCTACACCTGCAATATGGTGGCGTACACACAAGGCAAAGATAAAAAATTGGTTCTAGTGCAAAAGGTTACTATGCATTAGATTCGACATTGAACAAGAGCATACATATGAGGATAAATATGAAGGATTTGGAAAACCCAAAGAACATGTAGAGAGGTTCATGGTTCAATGGATTATAGTACCACTAGAAGAATGGTCACACCACTTCATTCACACACTAGAAGGCATTCTGAAGAACTGGTACACAAAACAAGAACAACGCAAAGAAACTTCCAACTGGGAAGAAATACAACAAAGATTTGTAGTTACATTTTCCTTTGAGCATGACAGTCGAAATATTGATATAGTGTTGAAAGTGGTAAGAGACAGGATATTTGAAGAACCATAATTTGAAATAATTCCAGCATCTTAGAGGCAGGCTAGTCAGATAGTCAAACAATTACTACACTATTATCATATAGCATAAGCAAAATAATTTGAAGAAGATAATCTATGAAATATCTAGATCCAAGAAGTAGAAGGTGAAAGATAAGTAGAAATACCCAAGCTAGACTTAGAATATTATGCTGTGCCATTAAAGATTAAGAAGGTCAACATTGGAACTGTAGACAACCCAAGGATGGTTATTATTGGAGATTATTGGGATCATCAAATAGTAGAAAGGATTAGACAATTATTGTGCGAGTACAATGACTTATTTCCAACAAAATTCTTAGAGATGAAGGGACTAGTAGGAGAGATAGGAGAGATGAATATCCCATTGAAGCCAGAAGAAAGACCTATCAGATAGAGGCTGTATATATTGAATCCAATATACAAAGAGAAGGTGAAGAGAGAAATTGACAAGATGCTAGAAGTTGGTGTTATAGAACCTGTAGAAGAGTCATAATGGATCCATCCTAAGGTGGTGCAAAAAAATAATCAAGGAGGGATCAAGATTTGTGTAGAATTGAGAAAATTGAATGATGCTTTCCTACTTGATCCTTTTCCTACCCCTTTTACAGACAATTTTTTGGAGAATGTACGAGGTCAAGAAGCTTATTATTTTATAATGGATTTTCAAGTTCTCATCAGATAAGGATTGCACCAAAATATAGACACACAACAACTTTTTCTACAGAGTGGGGCTCATTTCAGTGCATAGTTATGCCATTTGGATTGAAGAATGCACTCGTCATTTTTTCAAGAGTTAGTAGCATCTTTCAAGGACTTTATTCATAAGTTTTTGGATGTTTAATTGGATGATTGGACAATGTTCAATTTGTTGAAAGATCATGTTGAAGTATAAAGGCAGATGCTAGATAGATGCAAACAGTGTCATATCTCATTAAATATTAAGAAGTGTATTTTCAGTTAACATTTTGGCATTTTTTAGGGAATCTGGTGTGTAAATAGGGTCTACTTGTTGATCCTACTAAATTTGTTGTCATAGCTAACTTACCACAACCAAAATTAGTTCACCAATTGAAGATTACATTGGGCCATACAAGGTACTATAGAAAATGCATAAGGGGGTATGCATAGATCACTACGCCAATGTATAAGATGTTGAAGAAGGACAATTAGTACCAGTGGAATGATGAATTCTTAAAGAGTCTACATATTTTGAAGGAGAATATGGTTACTGCGCCAATTTTAGTATTTCCATATTGGGCTAAAGAATTTCATGTGCATGTAGATGCATCTACAATTGCACTAGGAGCAATATTAACCCAGCCAAGAGAAGGTGATATAGATCACCCTATTGCATTTGCAAGCATAAATTTATCAGATTCAGAATAGACTTATAACACTACAAAAAGAGAAGGTATAGAAATGGTGTATGCTTTGTAGAAATACATACATTACTTATTGGGAAAACACTTTAATATGATTATAGATCATTCATATCTAATATACTTAGTTAATAAGCTTGTGTTGGGGGGAAGGATATGGAGATGACTATTTTTCTTTAAGGAATTTGAATTTGAAGTTGTGGTGAAGCCTGGGAGGTTGAATGCAGAACCAGATCAATTGTCCATGATAACAAATGGAGAACAACCCAGTAACTTGGAAGACAACTTTCCAGATGAAAAATTGTTTTCAATACAATTGCAGAAGAATGTTTTGCTGACATTACTGAGTTTTTGAATACAGTCTTTGCACCAAGAGAATTTACTATTGCACACAAGAAAAAATTGGTGGTTAGAGTTGTCGATTACTAGTTGATTGCAGGTCAATTATAAAAACTTGGAGAAAATAACATCTTGAGGAGATGTGTGATGGATCATGAAAGACCCATTATTTTGGTAGAAGAACATGAAAGGATTGCAGGAGGAAACTATGCAGGAAAATATATTGTACTATAGAAGGTATTGCACAAAAGATTATGGTGGCCAACAATTCATAAGGATTCAAAAGAATACTGTCAAAAGTGCGATGTTTTTCAAAGAGTTGGGAATCCATCTAGGACGAATGAGATGCCATTGATACTACATGTTATTTTATAAGTGTTCGATAAATGGGAAATATATTTTGTAGATCCAATTAATCCAACAACAAGAATATTAGGAGCTAGATACATTATTATAGCAACATAATACTTAACCAGATGGGAAGAGGTAACACCAGTAAAGGATTACATCATAGAGACTACAACACACTTTTTATTTGAGAATGTAGTGACAATATTTGGATGTCCAATAATATTAATGGGTGATTAGGGGACTCACTTAAGAAAAAGAACAATCGAGGCTATGCTTGAAGATTTTAAGATATATAACCATAAGATTACTCCTTACCACCCTCAAGGAATTGGAACAATGAAATCCTTCAAAAATATTTTGGAGAATGCCTTGACAAAGATTTGCTATGTAAACATAGACGATTGGGATTTGAAGGTACTAGTAGTACTTTGGGCTTATAGAACTACCTGCAAGAAATTAATAGGACAAAAACCCTTTAGATTTGTGTATGGATAGGAGGGAGTAGTTCCCTTAGATTATTTAGTTCCAAGTTTGAATAAGATTAAGGAAGTAGATATGGTTCTCCTCTATGACAATAAGTATTTGCAGCACCCAAGGAAGCTCATAATGCATTGTCCAGGGCCATATCAGACAAAGTATGTCACAAATGGAGGGGATGTACAAAAAAAAGAATTATTAGGAAAGGAAGTGCAAGGAATGGTGAATCGTAGTCGAATTAAACTGTACAGGGAAAGTCAACATACTAACTCTCAATAGTTGCAGTCCAACAAGTAGGATTGTACATATTGTAAATAGTAGGAGTCAAAAGAAGAAAAAGGAAGATAAAAACAAGAAAATAAGAGAAAAATATAAAAAGAAGTAATTAGGAGGAATAAGGGAGAGGCAAATAATTTAGGAATGACATCGTGAAACAATTGGTGCGACATAATTTCGAATATTATGTCCAGGAAAGTTAGGCATTGTGCAAATAACCTAAAAAGGTGAAAAATAAGACAAAACATTAATGACTGGGTTTATAAAAGGGAAAAGCACGAGCAAGTTCGATACTTAGTGAATTTTGAGCAACCGAGCACTTGAGAGTGTGATAAAAGGGCGATTGAGCAAGAGTAGGAATCATTCGATAATGTGAAAGACTAATTAAATGGCATCCCCGAAGGTTGGTGCTCCAAACCTATTTGTACGAGTAACCAGATAATCAAGAAGGAAGAAAGAAAGAATGGAGGAACTAGAGAATTTTGTGGAGCTCGAGGATGTGACAACATATGAGACTGAATAAATCAGTCCCACCATGATAGAGGAATATATTTCAACCACTGAATAGGTGAAAGTGGTTCAAAGCGTAGAAAACCCTAACGATAGCGCAAACCCTAGTTCTGAAAACCTTGTAGCTATAGAGGAAATGGACAAAATGAAGCAGAAAGATGACATAGAGGAAGTTCTAGTCAAAGACATTACATGATTGAAGGAAATGGAGGGAGAAGAAGAAGAAGGACCCAAGGATGAAGCCACAAAATAAAACCTAGCCACGAGTTAAAAGAGGAAATCACCAAGCGCGGTGGAAATTACTTTACCCCATCATCCAGACATTGTAGTCGCAGTGGAAGACATGTTAGGGAAGGTGTCAAAGATAAATTATGCATACCATGATATAACTATCACAATGAATTTTCCTGACTTCATGTAGGAAGTGTACTTGGAGAATAGGGGGGAGGTATGACCCCTAAGGAAACCTATTCAAAATCCCATGCGGTGGGTTATAGGTCTCTATAATTTAGGCGTTATGAATCTGTTGGACATACTGCATTTTGGGTACGGTAAAAATGTGGGACTTTGTGTGAAACAACTATTGTCTAGGGTACATGGAGGTATCCTATGGATGGACAGGCTAGTCCCCATAGATGTGGATCTCATATCTAAGATCACAGGGCTACCTACTAGTGGGGTAAAGCTCGAAGACTGTTTGGACAACAAATCGAGAGATTAATAAATTGTAGAGGAAGTGAAAACAAAGTTCGGGACAAACAAGGGAACCCAAGGACTAATAATCAAGGATATTAATGACTAGGAAACAAATTTTGATACAAATATAATGGCTTGCAAACTATTGAGAAAGTGTACAAAGGAATAATCCCCATCATGAGTGATAGAAATAGTTGTGCGATAAACAAAGGGCGTAGTGTTCAGCTGGGCACCATACTTGTTAAATCAATTTCTAGTATATTGTAGAGATGCACAGGATAATGAAGCAAAATTCCATTACTCTTGGTTTCTAGTACTGATAACATTGGTGGGTTGGAATGAGACCAAGTTTTCATCTTTTCTAGATAGGAAATGGAAATGTTATGCAACGCACTATGAAACCTTGTGGCAGGAAAAGGATCCCAAGAACCAACAAGCCAATAGTGTAGTATTTTCCATTATCCTAGAGGATATGCAACATAAAATAACAAATGTTTGGAGGATCCCAGTCGAAGTGGTTCAAGGAAATGAAGGAATTTCCAATTTCAAGGCATTAAGACATCATTTGTGGATCCAGGACACAAGGGACCTAAAGAAGAAGTGGTTGGAAATAAGATATTGCACATCAAGGGAAGAGGTAGACTAGATTGTGAAATAAGGGTTTTCACAGTGGAAGGTTCTAGCAACATAAAAGAAGGGAACAAATCCTAAGGATCCAACATAAGTAGGAACATTCAAAGAGAAAAGCAACCCAACATAAAATACAAGGAAGGTTGCAGAGTGCGACCAAGCTTTGGGAAGCAACGTAACCAACAAAAATCCAAGGAAGAAAGAGACAGTATCACAAACAAAATTCAAAGGGGATGGCGAGAAGGATAGCTCTCGTCCGAAGGAAGTAAAATAAGGGGAAGAAACAAATATAAAGACTGAGGTGCAGACCTCAACCCCAACAAAGAAGAGAACAGGAACACAGGAGGAAGAAATAAGGAAAAAAATGAAGTATCACAAGAATCCTCCAACTATCACTATTATAGAGGACGATGTTGAGTTGGTCGCAGAGAAAGCCCGAGATAGAGGAGAGGATGTAGTACACGCAACAGAGGCACAAAGGGAAGAAATCATGGAAAAATTAATAGAATTACATGACATCTTACAAGGACTGCAAATAAATGCAGTGCACCATCCAACAACGCAGCAGACAAAAAACGAATAGAAAACATTAGTGCGGGAAGAGAAAGAAGAAACCATGAAGAAAGTAGTAGTAAGAAGTGATAGGTTTAACGTCACACTAGAAATGTAGGATATGGATGAACATACAACGCATAGACTAGTAAAGGAAGTGATCCATCTGGATTTGTTCATGGAGAAAATACCCACGAAGGCATTATATGGAATGCAAGCGAGTTTAATGTAGGAAGTACAATATAGATCTAGGGAGGAAACTACCAATCTACCGTTCAACCATGAAGTGAAGGAATTTTTACAAGTAACATGTGAGTAGATCACGCTGGAAGAAAGAGGAAGAGAAGTAGCGCACATAAAACTTACAAAAGAAGCTTGCAGAGGTATATATGAGCATACCATACTACGCGTAGGAATATGAAATTACAACAGAAGAGGAGATACAACAAATTGCGTAGACCATGGAGAGATACAAACAAGAAATAATGGAGTTAATAGAGAATTTAACTCTGAGCACATCTCCAGAAGTGTGGGAGAAGAGAGAGAAAGAGGCTACTATGTATGTAGAGCGTATAGTGCAAGAGGTTGAATAAGTGAAAGAACTATATAACGGGACTGCACATATTTGGACAAGCCTAGAAGAGGATGAAAAGATTCAGTAAATGGAGCAGAGGGAGGAAAAACTAAACGTGGTGGTTCAGGAATTGAAGAAGAGATAGAAAACCATGGACATCTAACTTAGAATGAAGGTCGTGCAGGAACTGGAAAACTTGTAGGAAGAAGTAAAGATGGTGTAGGATAAGATAGAATAAAGGCATGCTCAGTTGGATCCATTTTAGTGGCAAGCCAAAGAAATGATAGAGGATCTACAATTAGAGAAGGGAATATAGGAACATGAGCTAGCAGAAAAAAAAAAAGTGATAAGAGAGCACATAACAACGCAGGGTTTGGAGACACTAGCCAGGAAGAGCATAGAGGCTAAAGAGAAAGCGACAACATTAGGAAAGAAGTTGCATGAACTAGAGGTGGCACTGCAAAAGGTGTAGTAAGGCTAACTGGCTTGGGACGAACCACATGTTAGTGTTGCAGGCCTGTTGGAGAAGGCATGTTTGGAGAAAAACACAACAAAGCAAGGCATATTGGCTAAGAAATAAAGCGTGCCACATTTTGAGGAAAATAAGTGCACACGAAAGGATTTGATAAAATCCAATGAAAATGTGGACAAACCTAGCCTAGTCAAGTTTAGGGTTTTGGGATGTATTGTAAGGGTTTCTAACTCAATTTTGTAATATAAATAAAGGGTAGGAGGTAGATTCAAGGATATTTATCATCATTAAAGGAATCTATTGATATGTAGAAGTATATTTTCTATTTTTGGAAAACCTATTTTGGGAGTTTTTGTGAGTCGAAGTCGATTTTGAGAGTTCTAGAGCTCGGATGAGGTCGAAGTAGTTGAGGATCAGGTCACAAGCTATGGAGCTTGGTACGATATTGATCTGCCTCACTTCTCTTTACTATGATGTAATGTGCCTAGCGCCATTTTGATGAATAAGAAAATAAGAAGAAGATCTTTGTGGATGTATCCCTAGGGGGGTGAACCACGATAAAACCACGTGTGCAATGTATTTTAATGTGTTACTATTTCTGCAGTTATCATTGAATGGTTAGATAAATGAAGAGATGATTTATTTATAGTGCACACTAGATTAAATATGTAAATGAATGTATCTGATGAATAGGATAATATAATTCATGGTTAAGTAGAAGTAAGAAGTAAGAAAAAACATCTGTCAATCCCTTTCATGACTACAGACATCTGCATCCGACAGTCCCCCATAAACCATCATGGGTGAGACTGTGTTATGCACTCTGTGTGCATTTTATCCTTATGGTTTACCAAGAGGGTCGATGGTGATAATATTTTTTTTTGAAAACTAAGGTAGAAGTTGAGTCAACTCACAATTACAACCTCCCTACAAGATACCAGAGGTAGTTTTGACTACTGTATCAACAAAACAATGCTACAAATTAATCTCTCATACCACAAAGTTTAGCCTCTTCACAACCTGGTCAAAAGAGAAGGACGTTGCAACCACTGTAGCCTCATCCCAATACCCTTCTATCCAACAGAAGAAGATCAACAATATTGTAGAAGATAACCAAGATATTCCTATTGCACCTACGGGGGTGCCTCCACACTTCCCAATCAAGCCAAGTTATGATAAATCCCTTCATGTTCTTCATGTTGCATCTTCACCAATGGAGTCCTCCCACACTCATGAATATCTTACATCTAGATTGGTTAAACAGATTCAACACCTTCAACAAAAGGTTCATATCAACCTTCAACTAGCCAAGCAAGGTAGCTTCTTCAGTAGGGAAAGCAACTCACCAAGGTTTGGATTCAGTAAAAGATTCCCCCAGGACTTGACGAAAGGGGGGAGGATTGATCTAGGTGGAAATCGGTGGAAACCCACCTATTCCACTAGATCAAAACATGATTTTCCACCTTGGTAGTTTTTCTATGATTTTTTGGGTCCTAAACTTTTGGGGTCATTTTGAGGCCCTAAACAACGCTTTTTGGGCACGACATCACCTAGATGATAAATAAAGGCATGGTATGGGAATAATGGAGTATGTACTCCTCGGCTAGACCTTTTCGATGAGGAATAGAATGCCCCAAATAGATATTGTATGAAAATGTATGCCCTCGGGAAGTTTACGTACCAACTACCCCCATCTTGTCCTGCAAACCTTTTGGATTTTCATCTTCTAGGGTTAGGATTTTGGATTTTCTTTATGTTAAAATTGCCTCTAGAGCCTCATTTTAAACATCATAATATTCTTGCAAATGAGCATAGCCATCACATCTCTTTTCAAAGATAATTTTCCACCATTCTAGAGAGTCATTCACTCTGTAATTTTACAGTTTTTGTACATTCTCTCATTAATAAAAATTGTACATTACTATATCTATGTGTTTATTTCAATATTTATGAGTATCTCGCAATATCTCTATATATTTCATTGTTCTTTCTATTCCTTCATTTCGTTTTGAAAATAATTTGGATCAGGAGGAAACACTCATTCTTGACATGGTGGAAGGATTCCTAAACAAAGAAAAAGGATCACTAAAAATTTCCCTTACTTGGACAATTATAGGGGCGCCTAGCTCAGTCAAAAGAGGATTAAAATTTTGTGGAGGACGTTTGTTTACCTCTTCCACTTCAACCAAATCGGTCTCATCAAGCCAAATATAATACCATTTGAATTCCTTATCACCTATCTCACGTCACTTCATAGGTGGTTTCATCTCTATAATAGGCTCAAGTCCTCATAGTCGACGAGACTGATGCGGTTATTCAGCCACGGTGAATGTAAAATGTGAAAATATAAATAAAATTCAACCTACGTTCGACCTAGAATCTATATCAAATATAAAACCCCTAATAAAATGTAGGATAAAAACAAGAAAATATGATTAAGTAAATACTGATAGAAGATAGATCATCGATGCAGACCCCATTTCTATTGTCGCAACTAGAGAAATTCAACCAGAAGAACCAATAGATCCTCAAGAGGGGGAGTGCATTTTTCATTCATAGAAGTGGGTGAAGGGGACCCCGTTGAATTTTATTGTTGATAGCAGAAGCCAGAAGAATCTCATTTCAGCATAGGTCGTCAAATAGTTGGGATTGTCAACAACACCACACCCACAGCCATAAAACATCGGGTGGCTTGTCCAGGGACGAGATCTTCATGTCTGCCAATAGTGTCGATTGTCATACGACATCCAGCCCTTCAAGGATTTGGTATTATGTGAGGTTTCCCCTTTGGATGTATGTGATAATATATTGGGCCAACCATATATGTGGAAGTGTCATGTCATTTACGAATCTCGACCACGTAGTGTCATTGTTAGTCTAGGGGTTCATCTCTACAAAATAACAGAGTTAGTTCCAACTATTGTCCCACCTAAATAGTGTCACAAGCTAGTATCTCATACTACAAAATTCAGCTTCTTCACAATCTATTCAAAAGGTGAATAGAAGGAAACTGCAACCATTACAACTTCAGCCCAAGCACCTTCTATCCAATAGAAGCGAGTCGACAAGGCTGTAGAAAAGAGAAAATATTTCGTCTGCACACAATCATCTCATTTAGCTAGATTGGTTAAACATTCTCAACCCCTCTAGCAACAAGTTCATGACAACCTTGAACAAATTAAGCAACACAACTTCTCTAGTGAGGTAAGCAGCTCACCAAGGTTCAGGTTTAGCAAACGCTTCCTCCTCTCCCTCGTGAACTCAACGCAATGTATATAATTTCTTTCTAAGGAGGGAGGATTGATCCATGTGGATATCGGCGGCCACCCACCTATTCCATTGGCTCAAAAAATAGTCTTCCACCTTGGCAGTTTGATTTTTCTAGTTTTTGGGTCGTGAACTTATGGGCCCATTTTAAGGCTCTAAATAGTGTTTTTATGGATTTCCACAATCACATTGTAGGATTTTTCCAAATTGTGATGAAAACGGGTTTATTCCTTATATATAAATTTCCAACAAGCTATCGTGCACCCAAAATAGAGATCGTATGCCAAAGTTACGCCTTGAGGAAGTTGATACACCAAACTACCCAAAACAGGGTCCACAAAATAGTTGGCTTTTCATCTTTTGGGGTTAGGGTTTTTTGTTTTATTTATGATAAAAATGCCTTTGGAGCCTCATTGTAACAATCATCTTCTTTCTAATGCGAGTATCCATCACATCTCTTCTCAGATATAAGATGTCACCATTCTAGCAAGTCTTTCACTTTGTATTTTTACAGTTTTATACATTTCGCACATTAATATAAATTGTGTATTATTGTATATCTGTGCCTCTTGTTATATGTCTGATATATATCTGTTATATTATTGTCATTCTTTCAATATCTTTGTATATTTTTGTGTTATATCTTTTCTCTCATTTCGTGCCGAAAATAATCTGGATCAATTTGTGTCTTGTTTCAAGGATGATGGATTAAAAATAATGTGAAAAATGAAATTTATGTAAATTGTTTAAACATAATGTGAAAAGTAAAAAATATTGAGAGGCATCATACATATCTGGGCCATAGTTGAGACCTCAAACAACTACATATTCCCTCTATCGAGGATTTTTTATCTTCAATGGTAATATAGGTTCTCTCCAGAGGTTTTACATGTGAGGGATGGTTTTTAGGAACTTCACAATTGTAAGGGGAGGAAAACTTGAAAATTAATCCCTAAATGGAACTTCTCGGGCTCCTAAGTTATGATGACGGCTACAAACTACCACATAGGCCCTTTAAAGGGGATACACATCCTCCAATTGAATATTTTTTCTCCTATAATGCCTTGGATATTGGGGTTGGGTCTCGAGGCCTTACCAATGTGTGTGGGACGAAAACAAGCACCTTAGTTCCTAGATGAATATTTTAAGGACCTATTAGGAAACAAACCCCAAAATAGCCTGAAAATAGAGAGACAAGTGAATCCATGCCCTGATAAATAGATACAATATTGAAATATAACCATATTCGGTGGGAAAATCTCTTTTTATAGTAGAACATGTGTACAAGATGAGATCATTTTAAAACTAGGTCTCTTTAGTGTATATATATAGGCGACAAAAATGTACAAAAATGTATATATATATTTGCATCCCATTATGAGTTTTAGCCTCAGCCTTCCCCTCCATCCTTCCTCCTTATGCAACCCTTCCTCCTTCCCTTGGTGATATGTTGGTTGCGAGAAACTAATGTGGGATTGATGCACTTGGAGCCACAACAGAGGAGCATGAACTTGGTTCATGGAACGATTTCCAACAAAAGTGTAATATTTTTTGTCTTGAAATTGAATAAAAGAGTTCATCCTTGTTCCAAAACCCTATGTTTACATGATTTTGTTATTTTTCATATTTATATCTATGTCTAGACTTTTAAATTTATCAGTAGACATCACATATGTTGTTTCATTGTATTCCTAATCTTTTGCAGGTCAGCTTTGGGAGGAGGTCCATGATCTATGAGGCGACAACAAGAGAAAGTGGTCTACATCGACCGCAAGGACTAAAGGTGTACTCATTAACTCTCTTTCATTTCTCTCTTGTCACTTTTCTTAGATGGTTTTGGGGTAGCGTAAGGGAAGAACAATCTTTTAAGGGAGTTAGCACTCTACCTTTACCTTAGACCCAGTATATGGGGATTTTCATCATAGCAAAATTGGAAACTCTAGTGAGTAGTCTCTTTAGGGTCTTAGTGGGAGATATTGGTTAGATTTGATTTTTCAGTTTCTTTCTGATTTTTCTGAGTGTTCTAAGTCAGGTTGGGTCTCTGGTCACTTTCCAAGTGCCTACCAACATCCCCTGCCTAAGTTGTCTATCCAAAATTTTTCTTTTTTTTTGAAAATTTACAAAGGTGTACGCGCCTTGTTCTCTATACAACACGCATACATACACGGTCTACATTATAGACATCCCACATACATATGTGATATAGGTTTATGAGCAGAATGAAATGAATAACATACTAAATACAATAACATATAGATATGGAGAAAAACAACAAATATCCAGTGAACAATAACTTATATTGAATAAATAAAATAGGTTGAAACTGTAAAACTGCATAACTGAAAACACTTGCTCGAATGCTGGTAGCTATATTTGAGAAGAGATGTGGCTGCTATGCGCATCTGTTAGAGTAGAATGATTACAATTAGGCTCCAGGGGAATTTTTAACATTACTCATGAATTCCAAAACCCTAGACATCCAAAAACCTAACCCTAGGATGTGAAATGCCAAAATTTAAGTGGGCCCCGATGGGTAAGTTGGTACCTCAACTTCCCGGGGCCATAAATTTTTCATACCACCTCCATTTTAGGCGTGCGATAGCCCATTGGAATTTTTTTTTTTGAGAAATACAAATTATACCATAAAATTCTGACTCTATTTATAATTTGACTATGGCAAGCCAAAAAAAAACTACATAGGACCCCAAATCGGCTCTGGAAGTATAGAAAGATGTACTGACATGAAAACATCCAAAATAAGGTAGTTAGATTAGGTGGGTGGCCACCAATCTCCACCTGGAAGCTGTGTAGGGATTTAGAAAGCCAAGGAAGTGTAGAACCCACAATTACAAAGAAGTACAAAATAACGTGATGAACTAAAACTGTCAAGAGGAGCCAGTTGGAATAGGTGGGTGGCCACCAATATCCACCTGGATCAGTCCTTCACAATTAGGATGCAATGGTCTCCATTACATTGAGTGCCCCATCAGGTGAGGAAAATTCTGCTAAATTTATCCTTGGGTGAGCCACTTGCCTTGGTGTAGAAGTTGCCATGCCTTGACAACCCGATAAAGATGGATCGTCTATTGGCAAGTTCCCTTGACCTATGTGTCCACTATCTGATCAGTGGATTCTTGTTCCATGAAGTCATGGTTGAGATCTATTGGTTTCAGTTGTTCTGCGATCTCTAAGGTGTCCAATAATGGAGGAAAATATGGCTGAAGGAGGTCCATATTGAACACTGGGTGCAAGCCAAGGAAGGGTGGATTGTTAAGCTCAAAAACATTTCTACCCACAAGCTTGCTGATAGTGTAAGGTCCATAGTGAAGTGGGAAGAGCTTCCAATGGGGCCCTGTAAGAAAATCTTTCTGCAAATGTAACCAAACCTTGTCTCCCACCTAAAACTTGTGGGGTACTTAGTGTTGATCATGGCGCTACTTGTACTTAGCATTGGCTTTCTGCAAAATATCATGGACTTGTTAGTGGATGTGTTGAATCTGCTCAATGAATCTAGTGTCTTTGTCAGCCTCAGACTAAAATGGGAAGAATATGTTTGTGTTGTTGCAAGAGGTAGTGCAACATCAACGGGACCCAAGGGTTGGAATCCCAGCCCCACCTGAAAAGGGTTATGGTTGGTGGAGCTATGGAGAGCCCTTTTTTAGCTATGGTGAACATAGGGAAGAGTTTCATCCCATGTACTTGGATCCTTAGAGTTATACATGCGCAAGATGTGCACAATCATATGATTGATGACCTTTATTTGTCCATCAGTTTGAGGGTGGAAGGCAATGGATTTACTAATATTGGTGTCCAACAGTGACGAGATACTCGACCAAAATGTGTTGAGGAACCCATTTTCCTAATAGGATATGATGGTCCATGGTATCCCAAAATGGACCCACACTCTTTCGAAGAAAATATTTGAAGTATCAGTCGTTTTGATTCTCTTCTTGTAGGCTGTGAGAATGGCCACCTTCGAAAATCGATCAACCACCACAAATACACAATCATTGCATTGCTTGGTGGATGGAAGGAAATACATGTAATCCATTGAGATGGATTCCCAAGGTCTGTCAGGAGTAGGAAGAGGGGTGTATAAGCCTTGTTTATTGATGGTTGGTTTGGAAATGGCACAAGCAGTGCAAGATCTAATATAGTTGTTGACGTCCTGTCAAAGTTTTGGAAAATAAAAATGTTTCTATAGAACAACCACAATTTTATCTATGCCAAAATTTCCTTCCATCCCATTGTAGTGAGCCTCCCAAATCATCTTTGCACCTCACTTGCAGGAACACAGAGATGGCCCAGATGGCATAACAATATTTCCTGAATGTGAAAAATGGTGAAATTTGCATTTGTACCCAAGAGCTGACAGGTGGTGGAGAAGTTCGGATCTTGCTGATAAAGTTGGGGCCACTCAGACACCTCAGGCCCACAAGAATGGAGCACGATGGTGAGTGCAGCCATGGGAGGTCGATTGAGGCAGTCAACAACATGATTTTTTCTCCCTTTCTTATACTTTATGTTGAGATGGAACTAATGCAGGTAGGTGGACCACTTTTGATGGTGGTCGTTCTCCAACTTCCCTTATGTTTGTATGAACTACACAGGCTTTTGATCAGTGTGGGTGATTGTCTCCTTTCCAAGAATGTAATCTTTCCATTGATGATAGGCTTGTACCACATAATACATTTCCTTATCATAGGTGGGGTATTTCCTGATAGTATTTAAGAGTGTGTCACTATGGTATGCTACTAGATGATCATGTTGAGTGAGAATTGCACCTATAGCATAGTCAGATGTATTAGACTCAATATCAAATGGTTGTTGCAGATCGGGTAAGGAGAGTACTAGAGTTGAGCACAAGAAATGCTTCATATCATCAAATGCTCATTGTTGGGCCTTCCCCCACATGAACTTTTCCCTTCCACCGCCCTTGGTCACTTGGATGAGGGCCCATGCAATATGGGATAATCCCAACACAAACTGTTGGTAGAAGTTGGCAAGTCCCAAGAAGCTCCAAATCTCGGTTAGTGTGGTTGGTACTAGCCAATCATGGATGACTTGGATATTAGTCGGATCCACATGTTACCCATGCTCATCAACAATGTAGCCCATTTATTGGACCATGTTCATGCCAAAGGAGCATTTCTCGAAGTTGGCATACAACTTGTGTTGTTGTAGAGTGCTCAAAACATGTTGAATATGTCGCATCTGCTCCTTGCAAGTTCTGTTGAAGATGAGGATGCCATCCAAATAAACCACCACAAAAGAGTTGGTTAAGGGTCTCAATACATCATCAATCAACCTCATGAAAGTGGCTAGTGCATTTGTTAAGGAAAAGGGCATGACCAGCCATTCAAAGAGACTTTCTTTAGATTTGAAAGTTATCTTCCATACATTGGTTGGCTTGATGGGAACTTAGTGGTAGCCAGACTTTAGGTCAATCTTGTTGAATAAATTTTCCCCCTTGAGTTGGTCAAGAAGGTCATCAATTTGAGGAATTGGGTACCAGTTCCTGACTATGATTTTGTTTAATTCTATGTAATCAATGCAGAATCACCAGGTCTTGTCTTTCTTCTACACTAGTACAATCAGGCTTCCACAAGGGGAGGTGTTGGGTCTGATGTGCCCCTTTTGAAGAATCTCTTAGATCTGACGCTTGATTTCATCATTTTCCATAAGTGAGTGATGATAGACTCGTCCATTAGGCATAGGTGCATTAAGGGTTAGATCAATTGGATGCTTGAATTGCCAGTGTGTCGGTACCCCAATGGGTGAGGAGAAGATGTCTCTATACTATTCCACGATCCCATCCACTTTCTTCTGCTGCAAAGAGAGGCTTTGTGTAGAGGTAACGAATTTGACAATAACCTTCTTCTTACTATGATAACAAATCACAAAGAATACAAGCTTCCCAGTCTATGAAATGACCTTACTGCATTGCTTAGTAGAGATTAAAGAAATAGCAGTAAGCAACGCTACCTCTAGTATCCTGTACAATTTTCTACCCAAAGTAATAATAACACTGCGGGGTCTAGATTCATAAAGAACATGTCGCTCCAAAAAATATGGTTTTCCTAAAATGACATCACAAACGTCAAGGGGAGTAATATCACAAAATACCTCGTCGTTGAAGGGCTTGATGTCGTAGGGCAGAAAACACTATTGGTTGACACAAATATCTCTTCCTTGGCAAATCCAATCCATGGTGTAGGGTTGTAGGTGCAGTGCCATCAGTAGGTCCAATTGCTTGAAAACCTTTTCTAAGATAAGGTTCTTTTGACTGCCGCTATCGATAATGAAATGAAGCAGAGCCCCCTTTACCCACATCTCTAAGTGAAAAAGGCATTCTCCTTCCTTTGGTTCTTCTATTTTGCTTGGCTGGAATTTGGTGGTAGAAATAGTGTAACTGGGTTCGGCATCGATAATCTTCTTCCCTCCTTCTGGATTTGATTCGGATTCATAATCTTCCTTTGACTCAGAAGCTTTCAGTTCGGCCACCGGTGACTTCTTGGAGTGACATTCTTCGATGTTTTACTAAGGGATTTTATGGTATTCACACCACTTTCCTGTGCCCTTCTTCGACTTCTGATTACCCTTCTTATGTTGCGGATTGGACTGGTTGTCCTAAGAGTGGCCATATTTTCTATGTCCCTTGTTTTGTGGGTTGGATTTTACTTTACACTGTTTTGGCTGTAAGGAGTTTGCAGATCCAAACTCTTGCCTCTTATTCTTAAATGTTTGCTTGATCTTGACAACATATCTATAAGTTGTACCCAATGATGCGATGTACTGAAAATCCATTTCTGTTTGAATGTATCTATGCAGAAATCCACGGTATTTGAGCACCAAATGTCATTCAGAGTCTTTGATACCCAATTTGTTGAGCAGGGTATTGATAATATTGGTGAAATATTGTATTTTCTGGTCCCTTTATTGATACAAGGTGGTCCATCTTTTGTACTGGTCCTCATAGCTTCCAATAGGGCAGTATTGTTCTTTAATGGCATCCCTCAAGGAATTGCATGCGGGGGCGACCGCAAATATTGCAGATTTCTCTATGGCCCTTTGCTCAGAGTAAGTATCCCAGCAGTCCTTAACATGGGGGGTGGAATTGAGAAGTGAAAAAGTAATATTTTCCCTATCAAAAAAATTGTGGATCGAAAAATACCCTTCGAGAATATTCAACCATTTATATACAACATTTGCATCTATCCGTCCTTCAAATAATGGACTATCAAAATTTACATGTACATTGAAGGGGTTTGCATGGCTGCTTGATGAATTTGTGTCTCCCGTGGGCATCCATTGAAGGATTTGTGCAAAGTTGTCCATCATTTCATTCCTTTGTCATGCGAGGGCTTCCTCGAGAAACATTTTAAAAGCATCTCTTGCTCAATCATATTTATTTTTCCCCCCATGGGTTGTTGTCGGGCTCGGTGCGACTGACCTTGCAAAGGATTGACTAGTTCAAGTCCCAACTTCTTGTACCCAGATCTTGTCGAGGACATGCATGAAGAAAAACAAATGAAGAGTAGATCGTTCTGATACCATTGATCCAGATTTATGAGAAGAACAAAAAAAATAACAGACTAAATACAATAACACAGAGATATGGAGAACAACAACATATATCCAATGAACAATAACTTCTATTGGATAAATAAAATAGGTTGAAAATGTAAAACTGCAGAACTCAAAACACTTGCTTGAATGGTGGTATCTATCTCTGAGAAGATATGTGGATGCTACGTGCATCCGTCTGAGAAGAATGATTACAATGAGGGTCCATAGGCCTTTTTAACATTACTCATGTATGCCAAAACCCTAGACATAAAAAAAAATAACCCTAGGAGATTAAACACCAAATGTTATGTGGGCCTCGATGGGTAAGTTGGTACCTCAACTTCCCATGGTCGTAAATTTTTCATATCACCTTCGTTTTAGGTGCAAGATAGCCCATTGGAAATGTATTTTTGAGAAATACACATTATGCCATCAAACTCTGACTTTGTCTATGGTTTGACTGTGGAAAGCCAAAAAAAATGTTTAGGGCCCCAAAATGGCCCTGGAAGTACATAAAGATGTATTGACATGAAAACATCCAAAATAAGATAGTTGGATTAGGTGGGTGGCCATCAATCTCCAGCTGGAATATGTGTAGGGATTTAGATAACCCCAGAAGTGTAGAACCCACAATTACAAAGAACTACAGAAGAACATGCATAACTAAAATTGTTAAGAGGAGATAGTTGGAACAGGTGGGTGGCCACCAATATCCACCTGGATCAATATGCAAGTTGGTTGTGTACAACACGTGTCTCTATTGTTTTCAATATTTTTTCAAAATATTTTCCTTTTCCTACAGGAAAATTGTGGTTCCCAGGTCTTCCTGAGTTCTAGAAGATTTTGTTTTTTGGGTTTGAGACAATTTGAAAGCTCAAGTTTTTTATGAAATAAAAAAAGAAATCCTCTTGTCTCTCTTTGTTTCCAAGCATTTTTTGCTTATTTTTAGCTTGAATTTTAAGAAAATAATTCTGATTTTTTGGGTGGGTTTTTTGGTTGGGATCATTTCCTAACATCCCCATGCCCGTGCAAAATGGATTCCAAATTCCATAACCCCTTTGGTAAGATATAAATCACGATTGAGGGATAGAATGAGGACAAGTCTTTTGGTGCAAGGTTGTGTTGTTGAAATCTAGAAAGCTTCCCTATTTATTTTATCCTTTGAGTATCATCCCCCAAGCTAGAAACTCCTTTTCAAGTGTTTCTTCATTCTTATATAGTCATAAGGTGTCTTCTTATCCTTGTTGGTATATCCAAGGAAGAGCCTCATCACTCAGTAGATGCCTAAAGGATATGTTGAGGAACCTGGGCGGTTGGCTCCGAAGCAGTTCCACAAGTGAGACATGTTGTAACTAACATTGATATTTGGTGTTAATATAAGAGTTATGTTTCCCTCCAATTTTTTATTCATTGAAATATTGTATGTTATCATTCTTAATACTTTCCTTGGATATAATACATGATATATATGCTACTTTATTACGTAACTATCTCGTTGCAACATTTGTATTTATTTAATTTTGCAGGCTTGTTCCGCAAAAATCAAGAGTGCTTTGAAAAGAAGGAGTAATGTTCGACATCAAACGAAGGGTTTAAGGTGCACACTTTCTCCTTCTCTCTTTCCATACTCTCTCCTAAAGAAAATTAGTTATTTTTCAGTTTTCACATTTGTTTGTGAGTGAATATTTCATTCATCTCAATCTAGTCTCGATCTGTTGTGACCTGACCCAAAGTCACGGGGGAAATATCCCACAAACAATACTCCCAAGATTGAGTTAAAAGAAATATCTCATATTCCTATCATTATAATGCTTGGTTAAGTATTTCTTATGAAAATTCCTTTTGAACTTCCTTCAAGTAATCTTCTTTTTATCAATGTGTTGTACTTGTACAAACTAATCACACCACATTTATGTTTTTCCCTTCATCTTATAAGTGGCAATTCTTCCTTCTGATTGGGGGGAATAATTGTGAAACTAAAAATATTTCCTCATCCCCAACAACCATGTCTCTGCATTCTCATATTTCTTGTGCTCACCAGCAAAGGTAGGAGGCTTTATATTATTAATTTCTCCATATAGTTCATCTACCCTAGACCTCCTCTTATGCTTTCTAATAGAATATGGAATGGAACTATTTTGTTCTCTTATAACTAAATTCCTTGGTGAGTGATGGTTATGTCTATAAACAATTCTAGATTCTCTTATTTTATCATGAGATTTGTGGCTCTTTGACTTGCTTTAGTCTTCCCCCTTATCCACCTTATTCTCTATTTTGTCCAAACTATGCAACAACTTGATGTTGATGCCATCTTGTGCTCCTTGGATTTCATAAGCCTCTCATTATCAGATTTATAAATCAACACATCTCTTTGTAGAATATTTATATTCTCTACCAAATTCATGTTTTCCTCCTTCCCTTCTCCATGCCCATTTGATTATGTTCCAACATTACCCATGCTGACACACAACCCCATGACTTCATCCTCATGGATATAAGTCCTTTGTGCCTCCTCCATGTGTCTGATATCACTAATGATTCTGATTTGATCTATTTCCCTTAAATATGCAAAATGTGCATGCAATAGGTTTTTTTAGACTAAATAATTTAACAAATCTATAAATTCATGCATCATTATGCCCTTTAAATGCACCAGAAAACATTATTTATGATTCCTTGTGTATTATGTAGCTCAATTCACATTTATGGGTGATTATCTAGACTCCTATGTTCAATACCTTTATAATGAATTCTTTATTTTTCAATTATAAGTCTTGAGAATAAATTTATGGCCATTTAATAATTACCCATTTTCTCCTTCTGTACACCCTTCAACCAGGTGTAATTGTTATCTATGACCATGCATCTTTGCACCTGCTCCATTGGATTTTTGATAGGATCTCAATTGGGTTCCTCTATGACCATATTTTGGACAAATTGAACAAGTTTCACCTTCATATAAACTCCAGGCTACTACTTACAACCTATTGAAGTTTTGGATAAAATACCTTTTTAGCACTGAAAGCTACAAGTTCCTTCTACCTTCTTATGTGCACTTTTAAGTGCCCATGTTATGAATATAACTACATGTCCCTCTTCTATGGCTCAATATTTTTCCATAGACTACTTATGTGCCCCAAAATAATTCCCAAGTAGGGAGCTCCATGTCATGCTAATGTCACTCTATGGAAAATAGCCAAATTTTTCCAATTTTGCCAAATTTCCAATTTTCTTAATTTTACCAAAAAATGCCCAATTTTTGTAATTTTGAATTTTTTTCCTAGCCACCATTGAAGATCTATAATTAGATTCATTGTGTCAAATTATAGCCCTATAGGCATCAATTCAACCTATATACATGTAATTTAACTATTCCTTGTCGAATTATCCATGGATTGCATCGCAAAAATTGGGGCTTTTGCCAATTTTTTTCCAATTTAGCCCAATTACATAAAAATCCACAATGGTTTGATATGGATTTAGGAGCGGAACAAACTGATTAACATACTAAATATAATAAAAAAAGAGATATGAAGAACAACAAATATATCTAGTGAACAATATATTCTATTGAATAAATGAAATAGGTTGAAACTGTAAAACTGCAGAACTGAAACACTTGCTCAAATGGTGGTAGCTATCTCTGAGAAGAGATGTGGATGATATGCACATATGTTTGAGAATAATGACTATAATGAGGCTCCATAGCACTTTTTCATATTAATCATGAATTCCCAAACCCTAGACATCCAAAAACCTAACCATAGGAGATGAAACGCCAAAAGTTATGTGGGCCCCTATGGGTAAGTTGGTACCTCAACTTCACGGGGTCATAAATTTTGCATGTATGAACTCCATTTTAGGTGTGTGATAGCTCATTGAAAATGTATTTTAGAGAAATACACATTACACCGTCAAACTCTGACTTCGTCTACAGTTTGACTATGGTGAACCAAAAAAACACTGTTTAGGGCCCCAAAACAACCCTGAAAGTACAACAAGATGTCCTGACATGAAAACATACAAAATAAGCTAGTTGGATTAGGTGGGAGGCCACAAATATCGTTCTGGAAGATGTGTTTGGATTCATACAACCTCCAAATTGTAGAACCCACAATTACAAAGAAGTACAGAAGAACCTCCTGAACTAAAAATTGTCAAGAGGAGACAGTTGGAATAGGTCGGTGGCCACCAATATCCACCTAGATCAGTCCTTCCCCCTTAGGAAGTAATGGTCTCCATTGCATTGAGAGACCCCATCAGGTGAGGAAACTTCTATTGAATTTGGCCCCAGGTGAGCCACTTGCCTTGGTGTAGGAGATGCCCTACCTTGATAACCCAATAAAGCTAGATCCTCTGCTAGTGAGTGCCCTTAACCTATGTTTCCACTATACGATGAGTGGATGCTTGTTCCATGTAGTCAAGTTTGATCTCTGTTGGTTTCAATTTCTCTACGATCTTTGAGGTCTCCAATAATGGCGGAAAATATGGTTGAAGGAGGTCCACATTGAGCACTGGGTGCAAGCCAAGGAATGGTGGAGTGTTGATCTCAAAAACATTGCTACCCACAACCTTGGTGATAGTGTAAGTCTCATAGCAAAGTGGGAAGAACTTCCGATGGGGCCCTATAAGATGTTCCTTCTGAAAATGTAACCAAACTTTGTCTCCAGCCTGAAACTGGTACGATACCTTGTGTTGATCATGGCGCTACTTGTACTTAGCATTGGATTTCTGCAAAATATCATGGACCTAGCGGATGTGTTGAATCCACTCAATGAATGTGGTGGATTTTTCGGTCTCAGACTGATCATGGGAAGAGTCTCTCTGTGTCGTGGAAAGAGATAGTGAAACATCAATGGGACCTAAGGGTTGGAATCCTAGCCCCACCTGAAATGGGCTATGGTCGGTGGAGCTATGGAGAGCCATGTTGTAATTGTGCTCAACATAGGGGAGACTCACATACCATGTATGTGGATGCTTAGAGTTGTACATGTGAAGGATGTGCACAATCATGCAATTGACGACCTCTGTTTGTATGTCTATTTGGGGGTGGAAAGCAGTGGATTTAGTGAGCTTGGTGTCCAACAATGACCAGAGACTCGACCAAATTGTGCTCAGGAACCTGTTATCTTGGTCGAAGATGATGGTTTTTGGTATCCCAAAATGGACCCACACCCCTTCAAAGAAGATCTTGGAAGTATCTATCGCTGTGATATTTTTCTTGCAAGCTGTGAGCATGGCCATCTTCGAAAATTGATCAATGACCACTAATAAAAAATCATTTCCTTGCTTGGTGGACATAAGGCCACACATGTAATCCATTGAGATGGATTCCCAAGGCTTCTTAAGAGTAGGAAGAGGGGTGTATAAGCCTTGCTTCTTGATGGATGGCTTGGCAATGACACAGGCAATGAAATATCTAATTTACTTTCTGACGTCCTATCAATGTTTTGGCCAATAAAAATGCTTATGTAGAATGACCACAATTTTCTCCACACCAAAATGTCCTGTCGTCTGAATGTATTGGGATTCCAAAATCAACTTTGCACACTCACTTGTAGGAACACATAGATGGCCGACATGGAATAAAATTCTTTCCTGAATGTGAAAATCGTTGACAGACGTGCCTGTACCCAAGAGCTAATAGGTGGTGGTGAAGTTCAGATATTGCTGATAAAGTTGGGGCCACTTAGATGCCTCATGTCCATAGGAATGGAGAATAGTGGTGAGTGAATCCACGGGAGGTCGATTGAGGAAGTCAACGACATGACTTGAGCTCCCTATCTTATACTTGATGTTGAGATGGAACTGTTGTAGGTAGGTGGAACACTTTTGATGGAGGTTTTTTTGCAATTTCCCCCATGTCTGTATGAACTGTAGAGGCTTGTGATCAGTGTGGATGATTATCTCCTTCCCCAGAATGTAATATTTCCATTAAAGATAGGCTTGTACAATGGAATACATTTCCCTGTCATAGGTGTGATATTTCTGGATAATATCTGAGAGTGTCTCACTATGGTATGCCATCGAAGGATGGTGTTGAGTGAGAATTGCACCTACAATATAGTCAGATGCATCAGTATCAATCTTGAATGGTTGTTGCAGATTAGGAAAGGAGAGTACTAGATTTGAGCACAAGTTATGATAAGATCATTGAATGCTCGTTGTTGTTTCTTCCCCCACACAAACTTTTCCCTACCATCGCCCTTGGTCACTTGGCTAAGGGCCCATGTAATATGGGAGAATCCCAACTTGAACCATCGGTAGAAGTTGGAAAGTTACAAGAAGCTATAAAGATCAGTTAGTGTGGTCGGGATTGGCCAGTCACTATGGTATGCTACCAGATGACTATGTTGAGTGAGAAATGTGCCTACACCATAGTCAGATGCATTAGTCTCAATCTCGAATGGTTTTTGCAGATCAGGTAAGAAGAGTACTGGAGATGAGCACAAGCTATGCTTCATATCATCAAATGCTCGTTGTTCGAACTTACCCCACGTGAACTTTTCCTTGCCACCACCTTTGGTCACTTGGCTGAGGGCCCATGCAATATGGAAGAATCCCAACACGAACCGTCAGTAGAACTTGGCAAGTCCCAAGAAGCTCCAAATCTCGATTAGTGTGGTTGAGACTGGCTGGTCACATATGACTTGGATCTTATCTGGATCAACATGTACCCCATGCTCATCAACAATGTGTGCCAAGCATTATACCCTATTCATGCCAAAGGAGCCTTTTTCCAAGTTGTCATATAGCTTATGTTGTTGTAGAGTGCTAAAAACTTGTTGAATATGTCGCATGTTCTCCTCCCAAGTTTTTTTGAAGTTGAGGATGTCATCCAAATATACCACCACAAAAGAGTTGGTGAAGGGTCTCAATACATCATCCATCAACCTCATGAAAGTGGCTAGTGCATTTTTTAAGACAAAAGGAATGACCATCCATTCAAAGAGACCTTCTTTAGATTTGAAATTTATCTTCCATACATCAGTTGGGTCGATGGGAACATGGTGGTAGCCAGACTTCAGGTCAATTTTGTTGAATAAATTTCCCCCCTTGAGTTGGTCAAGAAGGTCATCAATCCTGGGAATTGGGTATCGGTTTCGAACGATTATTTTTTTTAAAGTTCTGTAATCAATGCAGAGTTTCTAGGTCATGTCCTTCTTCTGCACCGGTACAACCAGGCTTCTACAAGGGGAATATTTGGGTCTGATGTGCCATTTTTTAAGAAGCTCTTGGATTGACGCCTGATTTTGTCATTTTCCATTAGCAAGTCATGATAGACTGGTACATTAGGAAGAGGTGCACTAGGGGTCAGATCAATTGGATGCTTGACTTTACAGTGTGTCAATACCCTGATGGGTGAAGAGAATATGTCTTTGTACTCTTCCATGATCCCATCCACTTGCTTCTGCTGCAAATAGAGGCTCTTTGTAAAGGCCACAGATGTGGTGGATACTGTTGGTCACTATAATTGCTTAATTGATTCAAACAATCAAGTGATACATAAATTATCAACCCAAGGAAGTATTTTTATTTCAAAGATAACCATGCACTATATATGCTCAATTCCAAAAGCAACTTAGTGTTGTAGTAAAGAAACTTATACTAATCACACTTGCTTGAATAAACTGAAGTTCTGAATTAAATCACAGGAAAACAACTTCCCTATTGCAGATCTTAAAGATTAATCTAAGAATCCTAGATTACATTAGAATAACATTTGCAATGGGAAAGAAAAACTATTCTGCAACTAGAGAACAAGGCCATCTAGTTCCTTCCTTTCTAAGAAGGAGCCTTAAGCCCTATTTCTGTTTTAGCATACTTGTGAAATTGAGGTTTACAGAGAACAGGATAGTCTGATCCCTTCCTTTCTGAGCAGGGACCCTTAACCCAGTCTCTGGCTAGCACACCTGCAGAAGTAATTAAAATCTACAGAGAACAGGATAGTCTGATTCCTTCCTTTCTGAGCAGGAACCCTTAACCCAATCTCTGGCTAGCACACTTGCAGAATTAAATGAAATCTACAGAGGACAGGATGTTCTGATTCCTTCCTTTCTGAGCAGGAATCTTTAACCCAATCTCTGGCTAGCACACTTGCAGAATTAAATGAAATCTACAGAGGATAGGATGTTCTGATTCCTTCCTGTCTAAGCAGGAACCCTTAACCCAATCTCTAGCTAGCACACTTGCAGAATTGAATGAAATCGACAGAGGATAGGGTGTTCTGATTCCTTCCTTTCTGAGTAAGAATCTTTAACCAAAATCTCTGGCTAGCACACTTGCAGAATTAAATGAAATCTACAGAGGACAGGATGTTATGATCCCTTCCTGTCTGAGAAAGAACCCTTAATCCAGTCTCTGGCTAGCCTCATAAAATCATCACACAATATTTCTAATAAAAAGAATCACGAATTTCATTCAATAAACTAAGACAGAGTCAGTAGTGTTTCAGCAAAGTGGAATTCATTAAAAGCAGTGTTTCAGCAAACAAAAGTTAATCAAAGCATAAAAAGAGATTGTACTAACACACTTCTAAACTAATGGGTGAATCTTGTGAAGAAGGTGGGCCCTCCCTTCTCACAAGATTCCCCTGAAACGAGGAAGCTAGAGATGGATACTCAAAGAAGTCTTTTATTCATCTGTCAAAACATCATATTACAATCTGGAAATGGAATACGTCCCTCTTCTCTGGAGCTTCTTCAATACATAAAAACTTGGATGCCTCGAATGATGATTTCCTCTTATTTAAAGAGGGAATCCCCTTCGATACAATAATTTACAATGTGTATCTGAGTCCTATCTTTAGTCGGATCTACTTTCTAAACCAACATAGGATGTCCTAGTCTCACGCAACCGAATGCTATTATAGGAGCTGAATGAGGTATTGCTATTACGGCTGGTGTAATAGCTTCTTCTCGTTGCTGCTGATGTTGTTTCAACATCGCAATTTGCGGGCTGTTTAAGCCACGTGAATTGCGCTCTGACTATGTCATCATTCTTGTGTAGGAGCGACGGTTAGAGCTTTGTTGACCGCTGACTGTAACAACTTCCTTTGTGTTTTAGCATCGTTGGCCCTGGCGGTTTCTTCTATGTTTCAGCATCTGCAACTCTAGACTATGTAACAGCTCCGTGTTTCAGCATCTCTGACCTCGGACTATATAGCAACTCCGTGTTTCAGCATCTGCGACCTTGGACTATATAGCAGCTCCGTGTTTCAGCATCAGTTCTGTGTTTTAGCAACAACGACCTTGGACAGTTCTGTGTTTCAGCAATATGCCTCAAATGCTAATCTACAGTTTTGAACACTTATGCATTTCTAATCAATGGTCAAGTACGAGAGTGATGTAAAATATTATGAAAAACAGATTAAACGTATAGTAATGAGAAGGGACATTGTATACCTTTGGGATGATCAGATAAAGTGATAGTATGAGTCTAAATATGGGTGATCAAGAGTATAATAGTGGCAAAAAGTATAGGCAAAAAGGTACATTGTGTGGTCCTAATAGATACCTTTTGCTTACTGTGATCATAGATCACAAAGAAGACGAAATTCCTGTTCTGTGAAATGGCCTTACTACATTGCTTAACATAGATTAAAGAAATAGAAGTAGGCGACGCTACCTCTAGTATCCTGTAAAATTGTCTGCCCAAAGTAATAATAACATTGTGGGGTATAGACTCATGCACAACATGACACTTACACAAATATGGTTTTCCTAAAAGAACATCACAAACTTCAAGGGGAGAAATATCACACAATACCTCGTCTTTGAAAGGCTTGAATCTGAAGGGAAGATGACATTGTTGGCTGACACGAAGATCTCTTCCTTGGATAAGCCAGCCGATGGTGTAGGGATGTGGGTGTGGTTTCGTCGGTAGGTCCAATTACTTGATGACCTCTACTGAGATCAGGTTCTTCTGACTGGTGCTATCGACAATGAAATGAAATAGAGCCCCCTTACCCACATATGTGAGTGAAAAAGGAGTCCCCCTTCCTCTAGTTGTTCTAGTTTTCTTGGTTGGACTTTGGTGATAGTGACAGTGGCACTGAGTTCAAAATCGATAATCTACTTCCCTCCTTCTGGATTTGATTCGGAGTCATCAATGGCCTCGAACTTAGACACCTTTAGCTCAACCACGAGTGACTTCTTGGAGTGACATTATTTAGTGTTGTGCCAAGGGATTTTATGGTATTCACACCATTTTCCCATGTCCTTCTTCATCTTTTTATTTCCCTTCTTATGTTGCAGCTTGGACTGGTTGTCCTGAGAATGGCCATATTTTCTTTGTCCCTTGCCATGTGGGTTGGAGCCTCCTTTTCCTTGCTTCGACTGTGAGGGGTTTGCAGATCCAAACTCTCACCTCTTCTGCTTAAATTTCTTTTCAATATTGATAGCATATCTATAAGTTGTACCCAATGAAGCGATGTCCAAAAAATCCAATTCCGTTTGAATGTATATATGCAAACAACTGCGGTATTTGAGCATCAGATGTCACTCAGACTCTTTGATACCCAATTTGGTGTGCAACGTATGGAAAATATTGGTGAAATATGGTATTGCTTGTCCATTTCTTGATGCAGGGTGGTCCATCGGGTGTATTGGTCCTCATATCTTCCAACGGGGTAGTACTTATCTTAAATGGCATCCCGGAAGGAATCCAATGTAGGGGAAACCACAAATATTGCAGATGCCTATATGGCCCTTTTCTCATAGTAAGTATCCCACTAGTCTATAACATGGGGGACGACCTTGAGGAGTGCAAAAGTAATCTTTTCCCTATCAGAAAAATTGTGGATGGAAAAATACACTTTGAGAAGATTCAACCATTTATCTACAACATCCTCATCTACCGATCCTTCAAATAATGGAATATCAAAATTTACCTGTACCTTGAAGGGGGTTGCATGGCCACTTGATGAAGGTGATTCTCATGTGGGTAGTCATTGAAGGATCTGAGAAAAGTTGTCCATCATTTCGTTCCTTTGTCGCATGAGGGCTTCCTCGAGCAACATTTTAAAAGGATCTTCTGCACCATCATCTTTCTTTTATTCTCTGATGGGTTGTTGTCAAGCTCGATGGGACCGATATTGCAATGAATCGATTGGTTCGAGTCCCAAATTCTTGTACCCAGATCTTGTTGGGGACATGCACGAAGAAAAACAAATGAAGAGAAGACCGCTATGATACCACTGATACAGATTTAGGAGAGGAATGAAATGATTAATAGATTGAATACAATAAACACAGAGATATGAAGAAAAACACAGATATCTAGTGAACAATATCTTCTATTGAATAAATGAAATAGGCTACAACTGTAAAGCTGCAGAACTCAAACACTTGCTCGAATTGTGGTAGCTATCTTTGAGAAGAGATGTGGTTAATACATGCATCTGTCTGAGAATCATTATAATGAGGCTCCAGAGGCCTTTTTCATATTACTCATGAATGCCAAAACCCTAGACATCCAAAAACCTAACCCTAGGAGATGAAACGCGGAAACTTTTGTGAGCCCCTATGGGTAAGTTGGTACCTCAACTTCCTAGGGTCGTAACTTTTGCATACTACCTTTGTTTTAAGCGCATGATAGCTTGTTAGAAAGGTCTTTTAGAGAAATACACATTACGTAGTCAAAATCTGACTTTTTCTATAGTTTGACTGTGGCAAGCCTGTTTAGGGGCCCTAAAACGGCCCTAGAAGTACAACAAGATGTGTTGACATGAAAACATACAAAATAAGCTAGTTGGATTAGGTGGGATGCCGCCAGTATCCACCTGGAATATGTGTAGGGCTTTAGACATCCCCTGAAGTGTAGAAACCACAATTACAAAGAAGTACAGAAGAACACGTTGAACTAAAAATTGTCAAATGGAGCCAGTTGGAATAGGTGGGTGGCCACCAATATCCACTTGGATCATGGTTGCACTGCAATTTGCAAAATTTCACTCAATTATAGGTCAAAAATTCCTAATTTGAGATTGAAGTGATTTTTAATGACTGGGATTCTTTTTTCTTCAATTACTAGTGAATGTTCCCCAAATTCGCAAAAGTACTTTTAAAATTTTTTTTGCATACATACTCTAAACTTTCCTCGGGGAATTTTAACCAATAGTTTGCGAACATACTCTACAAATTTCACTTTTGTTCTTTATCTTCGGCCCATTGCAGGTCCAATGTCAAAACTAGAGCTCTGATACCACATTGTAGCATCCCTAGGCCCAAGATAGGCCATGCCACTCAACATTTCGGATTTGATACATTGCAATTAATAAAATTATGTGCATATGCAATAATTATGCAATGAAAATACCATACAATTCATGCAGAAACATGTATAGTAAAACATACTAAATTTTACATAAGCATTCACATATTAAATAGCATAAAAACACAAATAAAATAACACTCATCTTTTTAATAACTCACCAACTGTGTGTAGACCTCAGACTTTCCTCCCAACCATAGACTCTGTTTTTAATAAACTCTCAGTAGTAGGTCACCCCTGAGTTGATGCTAGAAACTCCACAAATGAAAGCTTCCGGCCATAATAAGGTCTAACCATCACAGTAAAACTCAACTCAAGCTAACAACTGCTACAAATAGCCTACAACCTCTCATTTTCCATGTTTTTTCCCACCCCAAGAAGTGTACCCCTTCTCTTCTCAAAAGTCCTTTGAATGTCCCACTTCCCTTCTGGGGCTTCAGTAACAGACCAAACAAAAAGTCTCATAGCTCTGTAGCTATTTCCCAGCACATAGGGAAAGAAATTCCCAACAGTTCTCTCACCAAGAGAGAATGATCATAGGCCTGACAACCAACTTCTTAAGAATGCACAAAGGGATAGCAACATGTTTCTTCTCCCCAAACTAACCAAGTTTATTGGTACAATCAGCTCCAATCTCCCAAAGTATTGTACCAATTATGGATGGGAGGGAGAGTACGGATGGCAAGAGTAAAGGTGATAATAATGGGAGAATGATGGAAGAATAATGGAAAATAAACTATTTCCCAACTCTATGTATGCATGTTCCCAACTTTACACTTGTCATGTTGGGAACTACCATGTCCCCAATTGGATGATACATTCCCCGATCCTTAGGACTTAGGATAAAATATCATATAACTTAGACTTTAGGAAATATTAATATAATATTCCCTTGGGCTTAAGCCCCCTTAGCTTAGCCCCTCTTACTAGACTCTTATCCCCCTTTCCTTTCTAGTGGAGTTCTATCCCCCCATTGTCTTTTTGTCTGGTTGGTTTGCAACACTGATGTATTTTTATTAATAATCCAACTTTGATTACATATTACAATGATAAGGTCACTGGCCTTTTAGCACCCAAGCTCTATAGCATATTAATCATACGGGCACTATGGCCTCAAAACATATCTACAAAGGCACTCTGGCCCAAAATATTATGGCTCACCAACATGTATGTACATTACAATTGTGTTTCGGCCTAGGGGTATTACACAATTGGAGTCTACCATGCCAAAATCAGAAAAATGTATCGAAATATTCAAATAAGAAAATGCTTCGCTAATTCTTCCATAGAAACAACATGTATTCACTCATGAAGAGTTATGTCATGATTTAATTGAGAAATGGGGAAAGTGTGATGCTGAGCATGCACCAATTGTAACACCCAATTCACCTAAGTCGAAATGGCTTACCTAGCTCTTGTGACCTTTTTTCTATTTTTTGCATGTAATTTTTATTATAAAAAGGAAAATTAACCTTTAGGAAAAGCTCTTTGGATTTGAGGTGATTTGAGAAGGAATGCAACTCAAAATGATTTCAAGCTTAATTCAAAAACTCTTTTTTGGAGTCAACGAACGTTTATTACTAGACATTTCTATGTATTAATTCTTATTCATGGATTATTCTACTTTTGAATTGATATTGCAGGCATCTAGTATAGATTTCAATTTGCCAAGTTATATTGTGTCATTGGATAAATTACAAGTTATTATTTTAAGCAAATAGTTTATATGTTTTGTTAATTATTTTCTTGTTTTCTGTAATATGTTTCTTTCACCTAATATATGATGCATTGTGGAATTATTTCTTAATAATCAAAGTAGATATAATGGTGAATCATGGTGTTCTTTTTACATAATTTTCATCTATTTCTACATTAGAATAGTTTATGTTTCCTAAAGGTTATCATGTAGTAATCTTTCTCAACATAATTAGTTCTTAGAGAAATAAAATCTACAAGACACTTTCATTTACTATTCCTAAAATTTATCTTTTAGTAATAGGTTTCTTTGAACTCGTTAGAATAGTTTTATTATTGTATTGAATATATAAATTATAAAAACATAAAAAGAACTAAAAGACACTTTTGAAATAATTCATAAAGCCCATCTAATGATTGTTAGACCATTAACTTAGATGATTTTTTCTTCTAAAAAAATGAAGCATCTAATTGGGCCCCTTCCTTGGGTTTAATCCCTACTATTGAGAACTTGAGAATCTAGCCTCCTCAAGAGTTCAAGAAGATTTTGTGTAAGTTAACTAAATATTTTTATGGTATAACTAGATTTTAATTAGGACTTATTTGAATTAATTAAAGTTTATTAATACTAAACTAAGATCATTTGGGATTACGTAAAGTTTATTAACCTAAAATTATGATTTTCTAGGGTTAACTATGATTTCTTAGACTTAGATTAGGGTCTAATTAAACTTTCATTTTATTTTTCTTGGATTTCTCATTAGTGGTATTATAATTTACACTTAAAAGAAAAATGTAATTATATTGATTAAAAAAAACAAACTTCTTAAAACTAGAGTATGATGAAATTATTGCAAATTTGTAATTCCTCACTACCCTCAGTGGCATGCGTACCTACTGATAGATAATGAACCAAATTCATGCCTTCCTATCTTATCTCGAGTTTGGATAGATTTATTTACATTCAAGGAGCATTGATGACCATATTTCTCTTCATGAACTTATCTTCCTGAAAGGAGTTGGTCGAGTGCATAAATCCAATTGGTGTAGTGAGAAGACTTGACCTTAAGGTCTCTATCCCATTCTCAAGAGTGTCTTTCCTAACACACCAGTCATGCCTTTTCCACCTTAGGTAAAGTGGTGTGCAAAGGGGAGCCCAAATTCCATCGATGAAGTGGTAGTGAGCACTCAACAATGAGCAACTGAATATGGGACTAGAACCAAATGAGTAGAAATTGTATAATTCACTCGTTCCAGGTCAACCTCAATGGTTTATAAGTAAATAGCCCAATCGATGGGGTTTTCATTTCCATCCATCGAGCTAAGGTCAACATTCTCATAGGGTGAATATTTCACCCTCATGCATGGGTGGGATTAGGTTAGTTCAACTTTAGAAATAATTTTGCCTAGATAATTTCATAGCTCGCTATCCCAATTAGATAATTTCACCTAGCTCACTATCCCACCATCATGGTAAGGGGATCGATCCTTACCTTTTTGAGAGGATAAATTGACATCACTTGAGATAATTCCATTTACCTTCCTTGTAATGTTATTAGCATCATTTGGTAGCTTCTGTGATTGAATTCTTTGAGCTTCATACAAGAAGTCTTGAGGTCAATCCCTTAGGTTGTTGGTGGGTCATTCCCCTTGTATTATAGTGATTTGGGTCTCTAGATTTGCTCATAAATTTCTTTTTCCGATCCAAAGGGTTTGGATATGCGAATGAGGAACGAGGGGTTTTTCACCATAGAACAATGTCCGTTTCCCATGAGAGCGTTTGACCCTTTAGGTTGCAATTAAGGAACCTAGAGATAGTTTTCAAATGTGTGATCAAAGCCCACATTTTTGTCATTCTTAAAACCATACACTAACCATTTTGGCTATGTCCAAAATTTGTGTGTATTAGAGCCCCCATCTTGTCATCCTTACCAACCATTTTGAGTATGACCAAAATTTAAAGTACTTTAAAGCTAATAACATTATCTTATATTAAAAATACAAGAAAAAAATAGATGCAACTGTGGGTGAGGGGAGATATGGTAGCTCTCTCTTCACTTCCTCCTATGATGACATCATGGACTTCAAAATCCTCATGGGTGTTGTCATCAAATCTAGTGTTGTGAATATCCCACCCCCTCTAGATTCATCAAGAAATTTGAGGAAATACTGAGTGGGCAATTGTCCCGGATGGCCCCCAAATGAAATCTATTAGCTTAGTTGTATGATGTAACAACTACTATAAAAGAATTGGTGCCTCTCATCAAGGGAAAGCTCTCTTATCACTTTAGTGGCATAGGATTCATTTTCCTTCTTGTTTGAGTATGAAAACAACTATAATTTCATTATCCTCGTAGGCCTTACTTCATGAGACCTTGAGGCAAGTACATCAATCATTGGTCACTTCAATTTACTTTGTTGGAATGATCAATCCTCATAATTGTTTAGAAATACTAAGAGAAATTACAATAACAAGAAATAAACTAATGATAGACTGTTTTTATTTGCTAGTATTTATGTGGAGGTTAACCTATTGAAAAAGGATTCATAGAAGTTATAAACCTTACCTTGACTAGTACTTCACCTTAAACTTTAAATCTTTAGATTATGAATAAATTCCTTTCAAATGCAAAAATTTGTCATGAATATGTCCACTTTGTAAAGAAAAACATTTCAACCTCTAAAATCATCAATGTCAAACTTATTTACACCCCATACATTCCATCCATATATACATTCCATCCATACAAAACATGTGTATCTTATCACTAATATTAAAAACCTTGTTCCATTCCACCCATACGTCTCCCTTGGGCATGTTTATCTTATCACTAATATTAATATGATGCAATATTGAAATCAATCTCACTCAATCTAAGCAAACTTTAATCACCATGTAAAATTAACGACGCCTTTGGAAACTATAATTATCAAACTCCGTTTTAAGGCAAACGGTAAACAGATATGTATAGATTAAGACTCGCCACAAATCTATACAAGGTAGAGCACATGCTAAACTTTTCACGTATAGCAATATTGAAATCGATCCAAAAAACTAAATAAACAATTATAGATTTAAGAAACAAAACAATTATAAAAAAAAAATAAAAAAAAAATGTTAAATTAATGTACTGAATTATTATATTTGGCGTACCTTAATATGTAAAGTGAAATCTAAATGTTAACATAATGCCCAGAATTGTCATATTTGACTTACATTAGTGTGTACAGTGAAATCTATTAAACCTATGCGGATAGAGACAGCACAAGCCCATTGCACATCAATGTACTCACAGGAACCGCACAAACACAGATCACAAAGAGCAAGTTTTCTTCATCTATTATAAGTCTATTGTACATTGTCACGACTGATCTTCACCGGACGCGTGTCTTCTTTATTCTGTTTATTTGATCACGTGTCTTATTTATTCTGTTTATTTGATCTTCATCGGACACGTGTCTTATTTATTCTGTTTATTTGATCTTCACCGGACGCGTGTCTTCTTAGTCTGGAATCTTGAATAAGATTGCGTATACATTCAACGCACCTGACACCATATTTAATGCTCTGTAGGAAATATAACATTAGAAATATAAAAAATCAAATTCATCGCTCTACATAGTGATTTATACTTAACATGGGGCTTTGTCTATGGCTTAAAATACCCCTCTCCTTCAACATAAGTTGTTCAAACTGTTTTATCAGATATTAATGAAGAAGGAGAAATCATATCGGAACCAGAAACAATCCTTGAAACAAGAATTATGTAGCTGCAAAATTGAGCAATTACTAAGTACCTCATCCACTGGAAGAACCTACTGTTAGCACTAGGAATCACCTTCAGATTGCATGGAAGACAAGCCCAGTACCCATCAGGTTATATATAAATGTAAAAGGGTTTTTATGGGGTCAAATGGATAAGACTCAAGATAATAATGTTCCAACTCAGAAATCAGGGCTAGCATGCACGAGCAATCAAGGTCTTGGATATCTTCAATCAGTAAGTGGGAGTAAATGTGAACAGAGGGAAGACTTCAGTAAGAGGAATGTAGAGGTTGTTGTAAACATCAAGTCTGCAGACAACCTAAGGAAGAAAAACTCTTAACACAAGATCTTCTTGAGTTCAAAGTTTAAGGACATTAAAGAATCATCATAACAATATTATAATCAAACATACATCATAATATCACCACAACTATTCATGTGAATCATTCAACACTTTAGCATCAGAAGAAAATAAGATGGAATAAGAAGCCGATTTCTATTAACCAAGATGTCTCAAATCAAGTACATAACCAGTTCATGGTAACGTCATCAAAATATTACAGTATAAGGGAGCCTTGTTGAACCATTCGAACCCACTGAAGCATTTCATCTATCTATTTATAACAAAAAAATGGAGGCAACAGTTGGAGGTGCGAGTTGGCCTCCTTCCCATGAAAATGTCTAAGAAGTTATTCCATATAACAACTTGACTAACAACTTATGCTATAAAATGGGAAAGTGTTGGTGACTGATCCCATCAATCTTTGCACTGACTTGATCCCCCTTTGGTGCGCAACTCCTTGTTTGCCAAATGTCCTTTAGGGGCATGTGGCTATCATCATGCTGCCAGCTGTTGTCTCTGCAATTCTCTCCATCATCAGCTATTCATAAAGATGCTAGCTCGACTCTCCTTGATTCTTGGTATCTATTGGTAGCATCTTCTGGTAGCACTCTAAGTAGCGCACTTTGTAGCGCCTTCACCAAATTTCATGTGATTCTATAGCGCAACCTCAAAACTAGACAAGGAGAAAAGGTAGCACCACGCCTTCGTATCTTCTGTGCAAACTTCATTTTCTACTAAAATTTGGGTAGCGAATTTTGGTAGCGCCATTCTGGTGAGTCTCTGTGTAGGATTCCATCTTTGCCAAAATTTTGGTAGCGAATTTTGGTAGCGCCATCCTGGTGTGTCTCTATGTAGGATTTCGTCTCTGCCAGAAATTCGGTAGCGCTCTCCTGTGTATCCTGTCAAACTTTAGGTAGCACCATCATAATTCGTAGCACCTTCACTTGAAAATGTGAAGAATAGGTAGCAACTTCGGGTATTAGCAGCACCATTAGTCTTAGGCGATTCGACAACATTGTAGATAGCAAACTAGAGGAACATAAAAAATAGACTATTCTGTAGCGCCATAGCACTACAGAATGTCTGCATTATTACTGTCGAAGGAATTAATTCTTTGTAAAAAACCCAAAACTATGAACAGTAAATACTAGAAGCTTGTATAGGTGGCAGAGTTATTATTTCATCAATAGTTCATCTATGGAAAAAGGAACCATCTTAAAAAATGGAGCTCACCTTTCACCAACTACTTCATTAACCTGACACTCCTTCTTGGAGAAGGAGGACTTCCCTTTGGCACAATAAGCTTCTTCCCTTTAGCAATGGAAGGCTTCTTCACTGGAGCTATGCTCTCCTTGGCTATTGGATTCTCCTTTTCAATAGCATCTTCAACCAATACATGCAAGTTCCTTTGAGCCATTTCATCTTGGAAATGTTGTAACTCTGCTTTGAGATTTCTGTTTTGAGACTGAAAGTCTCTATTCTACCTATAAAGGTTTTTGAGCTACCTATGGAGAGGTTGGGCCTTTCTTGTTGCAAACCTTGCTAGGTCAAGAGTGTGGTTGTATCCATCCATGAGCTTTTTCATCTTAACCTTGTCAAACATGGCTCCTACTTTCAAATGAGTCACCTCCTTCCTAGCATCCCTAAGTTTCCTGATTAATCTTTTGAATGTCTGGCTGCCAGGTGGAGTAGTGAAGTGAACAGTCTCAACATGTTTTTTCATGGTTTTCTTGTCCTGCTACATAGGAATTACCTTGTCTATCTCATCATTCTTCTTGATGCATTTACCTTTATCTTTCCTTTTCCGTACGGGAATTTCTTCATTCTTCTCCATAGGCTTTCCAATGCCTTGGCCCTTATATTTCTTCTTCCGTATGATAGAGACTTTAGGTAGGGACTGTTCTTCAACAACCTCTTTAGGAGATGATGCTCTTGTGAAGGGATTTCTGACCTTGATGATGGCTATTGAAGGAGATGAGGAGAAGTGTATCTTCTTCCCTTTCTTTGTTGTATGTTTAGTAGAAGAAGGGGCTTCTTCGAACTCTGGTGGAGGAGGGAGTGAAAGATCTCTCTGTGGGGAATGACAAGATTCCTCCTCACTTCCTGCAACCCCCTTTATGGCCTCTTGATCTTGAACAATAACTCTTCTCTTTCTCTTTTTGCTAGTACCTGCTTTAGCAACACTGGTGGATGGTAAAAGGTTTGCTATCTGCGACTAAGGAGTAGCTGCTATATCAAACTTGAAGTGAGAAGCAATAACGAAATGTTCCCATGAGATATCCTTCTTACCCAGTTCTTCAGAAACCAACATTCTAATCAATCCAGAGTGAAAGATGCTAGTATCTTGTTGAGTGTTCAACACACCCTAAACGTTCCGTGACCATTTCCTTTTGGGTACCACCTTTTTTTCCACCTTTGATTGTTCTCGCCTTGGTCTAAGGCTGATAATCCGCTTATCTTATATGTTTCATGTCTTAAGTTTCTCTTGAACATACAACAAAGAACCATCTTAAGAGACACAACGACTACTCAAGGAATCAAAGACCCATAATTTTCCCGACTCCCTAGAGAAGTTCAACATCGACGAAAGCTTAAGGTGGTGAAAATCACTTTGAAAAGTCAAAGTAGCTGAGTATCGACCTTCGTCGGCATTGAACGATAGTAGTGTTTCTTTCTTACGAACAACCTTGGAAAGGATTTTGCTGAAAGCTGACCTTTTCAGGTTCGGCAGAAAAGTGCGATTATAAGCGTCGTGCATAGATAAAGTGACACTGCTGACCGTCGAACTCCCGAAACAAGTTTCGGTATCGGTGAGGGCTAACTAATTGTTTCCCTGACATGATAATTTCTCTTGCCACCCGGTATCGACAGTTGTGGCCTCTAGTATTTTCTCAAGTACTTTCGGTGCAAGTGAGAATCCAAGTATGATTTTTATCCATTAGCCGAATGTCTTTCCATTATTAATTTTTTCAATAACCAAAGTCGATAATTCCATGGAAGTATTAATTGATATCAAATATTTTACAAATAAAAGCATTAACAGACTCACGATGAAATAACAATGATCCCCAAAAAATCTAAAAATTTACGTAAAAGACTTGAATAAGAATACACGTGTGATTCACATCCGAAAGAAGCATGATACATTCAAACACCTTCTTTTCTTTTTATATACACAATCAAAACTTCCACTAGGACTGGTTTACATACGAATAGACAACCTTGATTACTCGGCTAGCCGTCTTGGTAGCCGTAAGATTACAAAATTTTACAAAAGAATAAAGACAAGGAGATATTATGCAACACTTCCAAGAACGCGGAGCGAGAATCCGCCAACTATTTGTCTCTTGTGCGTTGGTCCTCTCTCAGATTTCCTTTCGCACTTTGTGATGTCTTATGTTCTGTTGTCACTGCCATCCGTTGCGCCTCGCACAACTGCACAATCATTTCTTGCACTTCCTGAAGTCGTCTCTATAGCCAAACGGTGATTCCTACATGAGCTTGCGACAACGATATCCCCTGGTTTTTTTCTGCCAACTAATGTCGCAGTTCTCTATTCTCTTGGTAGAGCTCGGTTATTGCAAGTTGAGCCTGCTCTAATTGTTGAGCGGAATTTTTGACAGAAGTACCCAGTGCTTCTACCCTCCCCTCTCTTCACCTGCCTCCTTTGTCAGCGGTCCCGATCAACTCCAAATGGTTGGTAATATCACATACTCCTCAAGGGTTGGACGTGCACTCAGTTTGGCCTTGGAGAAGTCCTCCTCTCCTTCTCAAGATTTCTTCCTAGGCCTTCCTCTTCTTCGCGGTTTCAGGCTCGAAGAAGGCACAGTCTCCAACATGGTTCTTTCAGACGTATCTGCAACGATTCCTAACTCCTCCGTGGACGCTGACACTGGCTCCGGGCAGATAACTATACCTCTTGTTGGAGTCTCAAGTACATAAGAAGCCAACAAGAAAGAGTCCCAGGTGCGCTGGGGCTGAGACCTGGCACTCCGACTGCCTCGCAGACCTTGTCCCGTGTTTGAAGGGGATCCCATAATTGCAAAAGAAAAAAAAGCATAAGGAACTCAAGGCGTCCGCAGATGATAAAGAATTTTTGAATAGGACGTCGCCAAGACGAACTTAGCAAACTAGAATTCCAGGGAATACGAGCTCGATATATGCGTAGAATTTCTCACAAAGCTCCTGGAATTTATAAATAAATCAAGGAGTGACACTAGGTGTGCCAACATAATATCCGTGCCTCGTGACATGATGTTTGGAAAAATTGGCACACCATAGTTGATCGACGGATGCGATCCAGAACATGAAAGTGTCGTTGATCGGGGTTGCAGGAAAACATGCGGTATGATCCTTTCAATCCTTTTGAATTTCTGAACCTCCATTATTGATGAATGATGCTTGGCATGCTTGGTAGTACGGTTTTTGGAGGCATTTAATGACTTTATCTATATAATATCCGACCTCTTGGAATCACACACGCGCTTAACTCGTCCTCAATGCCCTTTTTTCGACCCCAAAGGTCAAGTAACTACCATGATAATTTATGCATTCATGACTATTGTATTTGATTAGCCGCACTATGGCATGCTGATATGTTCATTTACACCAAAGAGGAGTGACGACTTCACAGGTCACTCAAAGGAATCATTTGGGATCATGTAAGTATTAAAAATGACTGAGACTAGCAAGCTACGCAGGTACATGTTCATATTTTGTTTGTTTATGTCTTATCATAGGTTTCTTAATTGCTAAACTACTTTTGTTTTAACTACAAGAAGAACCTTCTCGATTATCGACTAGAGTCTATCCTCTGACGCCGTCGAAGAACTGAAAGAAAAACCGAAACCGAATCACCGAAGAGATGAAATATTTCGGGCTCCCTGATATCGGCATCCCCGATATGTTGATCGACCCAAACGAAGTAATCGAGCTATGTGGCGAACAAGATGCGTTATGGGTTGAATAATGTGCAAGGGTCACTGATGAAAAGCCAAGGAAAGTACAACAATTCGTAGGACATCCAATCAAAGCCAAAACCATGCTTCAGAAATTGAACTTTAGCCTTGCAAAGTATCGGGCGCACGCAACAGACATCAAGGGAATATATGCGGCTCCAATGGAACAACACAGATTGCCATGGGCCAACACTTGCGAAGCAATCTTTATTAGGTGGTCTGATTATGAAAGACCCTTCCCTTTTCAAGAAACAACTTAAGTGAATTGTTGAAAGACCGTTAGATGATAACGCCATGTGGTGATTTTTGATTAGATTAAATTTTATTTTACAATTAATTACTGTTAATAAGTTATATTATAAATAGGGACATCGACCGATGGCCAAGGGTCGATGGTTGTTGTAACAACTCTTTTTCTTTTGGTTGTTGATAATTATTTTGAGACTGCTATGAATTAAGAATCCCTTCTGGACCAAAGATGAGCTATTTTTCATCATATGTATGTGATTGGAGTTGGAGGAGAATTACTTTCTTTCCTGTTCCATAAATGTTGCAGTGAATGAGTAAGAGCAATTAATTCTATTGTCAAGTTATCTGGTGCAATGTTTAGATGTTATTTTCTTTAAATGATGAAAGTAAATCATTGTTCTTCTATGTGATAAATGTTCTGGTAGATGAATTATTTTTCTTACCGTGATATTGGTTACATATGTGTTTCTTTTTCTTTATGTTAAGTAGTTTGCCTCAGCTATGTGATGAGCTTCTTGGTAGATGAACTATTTTGCTTGACAATATCTTGATTACATATATATTTTTTCTTTCTGTTAAGTAGTTTTCTCAGACAATAGTCGGATGCTCGTTCGGTTAGAGTATTAGTACTAGGCCTTCTGGCATAAGATCACTTTCTACATGCTCGAGCAGCGTGTTATCCCAAGTTCAACCCCTTCCTAATAGTTAAAAATTTTGTCATGTCTTTGTCAAGTTGGTTTATACTGGCTTGCATATCTCGTACTAGCCCCCCATCTAAGAGAGGATACAGAGAAGAACTATTCCAAGTGAAGGAAGAACCTTCACCCAAAAACACAAAAGTTCATCGATAATTTGGCTAGATCATAAGATCTGGAGAACCATTCCCCTCCAAATGTTGTAGAGTCTAATTGGGTCTCGGTGGCAGGTTTGGTTCCTACTGTTGAGTCAGGGGATTTAGGCCCCATCAACAGAATTGGCGCTAGAAGGAGGGCCTGAGAATGAATGGTTGGATATGCAAGTTTCCTGACATTTCGAACAACCTATAGATTCGTAACGACCCACATGCATGGTTATTCATCCAACAGACATACCGCCTTTAATGAGTACTCTCGAAGCGGATAATTCACCCCACTCTGAGGAAGGATATCTTCACCCTAAAATACCTTGCGCCCTCCCTTAAGAGGAAGTGAATCAGTTTAGAAGGATTACCAGAGCCTATGCCTGACAAATCGACATGTTTTCCTTCACCCCCATCCTCCCTTGAAGAAAACAACAAAGCAGACTAGTAGTCAGCACACTCGACGAATTTTTCGTACATTCCGTCGAAGACTTAATAGATTTCATGATCACCGAAATCCAAGAACCTCTTGACCTCATACCCGAGACGCCAGCCGGTGACATCTCCGAACCTAACGACCTTTCATAAGAGGAAGAGCCTGACTCTGACTCCAAAGATATGGAAGGGAACAACGGTCGTGAGGAGGAGAGAGAAGTTCCACTTCAATACAACCAACCTTGGTTGACTGGAGACGCCGTGGCTGTCTCGGGATGAGTACACAATCTCCCTCGACACCCGAAAAAGTTGCTACCTGAGTATGATCCTAAAACCTCAGGACTACTCGAAGATCATATCAAGAAATTCATTCTCACGATCAAGCTTATGAACGTTCAACATGAAGATGTAGTATGCAGACTTTTCCCCTACACGTTTGAGAACTCGGCTTCCACATGGTATTTTAATCTGCCAGTAGGATCCATAACCAGCTGGACTAAGTTCCAAAAGGATTTCCTAGACAAATTCGTCGATGAAACTACCATGGGAGCCCTTATGGCCGAATTATTTGCAGCCACCATGACCCCAAAAGAAAGGGTCAAAGATTTCAATCAAAGATTCATGACTATCCTAAACAAATTTCAGCCAGCGGCAAAACCTACTCAAGAGTTGCAAATCAAGGTTTATGCCAACACGCTTCCAGCCCCTATTTCAATGTTCATTAAGAGAGTCACTAAGCAAACCCTTGTGGAGAATTTCGAAGAGGCCAAGACGATAGAGTTCCAGATGAAAGGATGTAAAGAAGGTCAGGCCTCTCTAGTGAGAAAATAAAGCCACCCCCCTCCTAGGAGAGGACTCCTCTTGACTAGACCGCTGGGGAAGTCGGCTGAAACAACTCCTGATAAAGGTAATGGGGATATAGAAGGCCTGAAACAGATGGTCAAGAAACTATCAAATGAGATTATAGATATGAAAATAAATGTGGGTGAGGGAAACCAAAACCAAACACCCTATAAACCTTTCTTTAAAAGAAACCATCCATTCAAAGCAATTGAACCTCCCCCAACCAACCTAAACACTGATCTAGGGAATGTCACATCTAAATCTTTCTGTACTTACCACCAACAAAACCACTCAGAAAGGTTATTCCCTTAGTGGGTCCATGCCATGATTTTAATGGCCAATCATTTTCTAGATGAAGTTTCTCTGACCGAACCATCCAACAGTTTGGCCTTTAATATTGTCGATCAGGAAGAGTCTGACCCACCAAAAGACATGGCCATGCTGATATGGGATCCCGACATGATTGCATCTTCGAATGATTTATTTAAATCTCATCGACCACCTGCAGAGATATTGGCGATACAGACACGTAGTAAGGGTCAACCTGACCCAAAAGATATCGATGCCACCTGTGCCTCACAAAATAAATTAACTCCCAATCACTCGAGAATACCTTTCGCTCCCATTAACAAACCTATAAGTATCCATACTCATGATTCTCCTAAATTAGATTACAATGTAGTAGAGCATTTGAAGAAGATGAAAGCAAATGTATTGGTTATGGACATATGTAGAATCCCGCAGCAAAAAGACCTTCTGTAGCAAGCTCTAAGTTTGGTAAAAAACCCGACCACCGGTGATGGTCAGGAGAAGAATCCGTCCCCTATAGATTTGGAAAGAAAACCAACGACAAACACCTACTCAGAAGGCAGGAAGGAGAGGCCTTTTGTACCACCTTTCCTTTTAACGTTCAAAGTCTTCAACAAGAATTTCCACAATTGTCTGGTAGACTCCGGGGCGTCTTCTAATGTCATGCCCCTAGCCGTTTGTAACAAATTAGGTGTTGTCCATCTAAAAAGTGATAAGCATGTCATACAACTAGACAGGACCCAGGTCAAGGTCATGGGGAAACTCAAAGAGGTGACGATCAAGATAGCCACTCATCCTAATTTCATGCAGGTGATTGACATCATTGTGGTGGACATCCCTGAGGCATATGGGCTATTATTGAGATGAGATTTGTCCAAAAAACTAAACGGACACTTTAGTACAGAATGGGCACACCTTTGGCTACCACTAAAGGGATACAAAAACATGATCATAATCGATAGGGAAAGATACCTAAAACATATGGTCAGTGACCTGGAAACCCTGAACGAACCGACCTCTACCAATTTTTCCATACTAGGGAACTATTCATGTGATTCTCACTTTGGAAATTTTTCTCCTCTCCTGTCCGATGTTTTGCTTACTCAAAACTTGGAAATGACCTTTCAAGAAGAATTGTTGATGCCAATGGAAGATTCTCTCTTTTTTCAAAACCTAGTGTTAGGTCTTCTGGAAGAAAAGATCGAAGAGTTGAACACTTATTGGGATAGAAATCATCGCTTGTGAATTTGGACCCTTTATTTTGATGGATCCAAGTTAGAAGACGGTTTGGGAGCAGGGTGCATCCTCATTGATCAAAAAGGTAAACACCATTTCTTGTCTTGTAGACTAGAATTCGAGTGTACCAACAACACTGTCGAGTATGAAGCCCTAGTACAAGGGTTAAAGAAAGCCATATATCTTAATGTCAAGGAATTAAAGGTGTTCAGAGACTCGTAAATCATCATTAGACAAGTGAGAAACACTATACACTGCAACTCCCCTCATCTTAAGAACTACCAGCAGGAGGTGTAGAGGTTGATAGAACACTTTGAAACTTTCAATATCACCGCGATCCCCAGAGTGAAGAATATCCTCACTGAATCCTTAGCCACTTCTTCTTCAAGAATCTTTCCTTTAGAAGATTACGAAGCCTCTCGATTCACTGTAGAGCTTCTCTACAAGCCATCCATACCTAATAATATTTCTAATTGGAAAGTTATTGAGGGGGATGAACAGATCATAAGCTTCTTGACTAATCAAGACAACTTCAGAGACCTCGCTATAGATGATGAAGAGTTCCAAGAACAACTAATGGAAACCAGTCCTCAGGGGGGTCAACACGTGGATAAACCAAAGGATCACACAATTCCAAAAGGGATAGCGAATCTAGAGAATTTGTTTGATCTAAAGGAATGATTCAAAGGACCTAAAAACACAAAGACTAGTAGCTCCTGTCCCCTCCAAGAAACTATAAATCTTGGAACCCCAGACAACCCAAAGTATGTGAATCTTGGCAAAATGATATCTAAAGAGGAGAGAAAATCCTACCTCAAATTATTCAGACAATACTAGGATGTGCTTGTTTGGTCCTATAAAGATTTGAAAATGTATGATACCCGCATCATTCAACACACCATCCCGTTGAAACCCGAAATCAAATCTTTTCAACATAAGCTCTGGAAGTACCACCCATCCTTGGAACCCCTCATGTATCAAGAGTTAAGGAATATTTTAGATACAAAGATAATTTTCCAAGTTAGACATTCCGCCTCAGTAGCAAACCTTGTTCCAGTAAGGAAAAATTTAGGAGAAATCGAATTATGCGTAGACTTTTGGAATCTCAACAGAACTTCAGAAAAGGACAATTATCCCATCCCACCAATGGAGCAACTCCTACAGACCGTGTCGGGCTCAGAAATTTTCTCCCTTCTATATGGTTTCTCAAGATACAACCAAGTGTTGGTTTCAGAGGAAGACCGATTAAAAACTACCTTCCGGACCAAATGGGGAACCTTCGCTTATAAACACATGCCTTTTGGCTTGATTAACACAGGAGAGACCTTTCAAAGGGAAATGGACATGGAATTTATGGGACTTATAAGTAAGTGTGTGGTAGTATATTTAGATTACGTAACGGTGTATTTGAATAATAGAGAAGAACACATCCAACACTTAACTCAGATTTTTGAAAGATGCCGAAAATATGGTATATCACTCAATCCTAAGAAAACTATATTCGGTGTTGAAGAAGGTAAGTTGTTAGGTCATATTATATCTCAAGCGGGAATTTGCATAGACCCCGAAAGGATTAAAGCCATATCTCAACTACTGCTACCCCATAACAAGAAAGTTGCACAGTCTTTTTTTGGGAAAATTAATTTCGTAAGGAAATTCACTCCCGACTTTGCCGAAATCATCAAACCCTTACAAAAAATGTTTCGCAAATATTCTGATTTTAAGTGGGATAATGAATGAAAATATGCTTTCAACAATATCTAAGCTACCATATCCCGGGCTAGCTACGATTTTGACTCAGAAGGACGACGATAACAACGAAGCCCTGATGTCATTTATGAGCACCAACCTTCAAGGAGCTGAGCTCAATTACCCCTCCATAGACAAGAAGGCCTACATGGTCTATAAAGTAGTAAAACATTTTAGGTTGTACATCCTCAAGAATCACACCAAGGTGATTTTTCCACACCCCACAGTCCAATCCTTGTTTACCCAACAAGAAATAGGAGAAATAAGAGGGAATTGGATGTTGGTAGTCCATGAATTTGATCTAGATATAAAAACCGCCAAGTTAGTAAAAGGACAAGGTTTGTGCAAGCTCGTAGTCGAATCTCAAGATCAGGAAAACCAAGATCCGGGGTGGGATAACGAAATAGCACTGTGGTGTGGTGAAGCAACATACATTTCCCTGGGACCAAAATCCTAGTACAAGAATTTGGCTCATCTATTACATCACGGGACTTGTCCTGAAAACCTCAACCCTAGAGAAAGGAGAGCCCTCTGATTAAAATACGCACAATATTGCCTCATAAATTCAGTACTCTTCCGGATCAACTATGATGGGGTATTACTGAGGTGTCTCGAACGCGAAGACACCGATAAAGTGTTGAAATAACTCCATGATGGCCCTATTGGGGGACATTTTGCAGGAAACACCACTGCTCATAAGGTTCTGAGAGTCGGCTATTATTGGCCCACTTTGTTCAATGATGCTCATGCTTACTCTAGGAATTGTAAGACTTGTCAAATAAGTGCTGGCAAGAAGAGAAGGACAACAATCCCACTTCAACCTGTAACTATCTCTAGACCTTTTGAGCAGTGGGGGTTGGATATCATAGGAGAAATTATGCCCAACTCTTCGAAATTGCACAAGTATATTCTTACTGCCACCGACTATTTCACAAAGTGGGTAGAAGCCATTCCTCTGACCCATGTAAATGAGAAAATTGTCATCGAATTTATAGAACAACAACTAATTACAAGGTTTGGTGTTCCTTCTATTCTGGTCTTTAATAATGCAGCCTACTTCTCCTCTACCCTATTGGCATAGTTCACCCTGGACAAAGGAATCATAATCAAGGACTCTGCAAATTATTACCCGCAGGGAAACGATGTGGCAGAATCAACCAATAAGAACCTGGTAAGGATACTAAAGAATATGGTTGTGGATAACCATAGAAATTGGCATAACCAACTCCATAATGCCCTATGGGATGATAGGGTCACACCCAAAGAAGCTATAGGTAATTCCCCATACTTTCTGGTCTACAGACAAGAAGCCATCCTCCCAAACGAGTTTTATTTTCCATCTCTCCAATTGGCCCAAGATTCTAACGAAGAAACATCCTTGGCCATGCAACAAAGAATCAACACCCTGCTTATGATGGAAGAAGAGAGAGAAAAGGCTAAGTCAAAATTTTTGTCTCACCAACAGATAGTGAAAAGATGGTTTGATAAGCATAAAAGTAAGGAAAAGAACTTTGAAGTAGGAGATTTAGTCTTGAAGTGGGACAGGGCAAATGAACCCAAAGGAAAACATTCCAAGTTTCAAAACCTATGGCTTGGACCTTTCTAGGTGGTGGAGAAGATTGGGGTAGGTACTTACCGGTTACAAAATCTGAGGGGGGAACTCGATACTCTCCCAGTAAACGGCCAAGCCCTAAAACAATACTTCCAATATTAATTCTAAAAAATAATAAAAATAATATATATATATATATATATATATATATATATATATATATATATATATATATATATATATATATATATATATAATACGGTTAGAAGGAGCACCAGAGATATCTACTACATGGAACAAAGATTTTGGGTTCGCTAGTGAATCGCCATTTGTCGAGTGCTCAACACACCCTAAAAGTTCTGTGACCATTTCCTTTTGGGTACCACCCTGTTTTCCACCTTTGATTGTTCTCGCCTTGGTCTAAGATTGATAATCCGCTTATATTATCTCTTTCATGTCTTAAGTTTCTCTTGAACATACAACAAAGAACCATCTTAAGAGACACAATGACTACTCAAGGAATCAATGACCCAGAATTTTCTCGACTCCCTAGAGAAGTTCAGCATCGGCAAAATCTTAAGGTGGTGAAAATCACTTTGAGAAGTCAAAGTAGCCGAGTACCGACCTTCATCGGTGTCAGACGATAGTAGTGTTTCTTGCTTACGAACAACCTCAGAAAGGATTTTGCCAAAAGTTGACCTTTTCAGATTCGGCAGAAAAGTGCGATTATAAACGCCGTGCATAGATAAAGTGACACTATCGACCGTCAAACTCCCAAAATAAGTTTCGGTATCAGCAAGGGTGAACTGATTGTTTCCCTGACATGATAATTTCTCCTGCCACCTGGTATCGACGGTTGTGGTCTCTAGTCTTTTCTCAAGTACTTTCGGTGCAAGTGAGAATCCAAGTATGATTCTTATCCATTAGTCGAATGTCTTTCCATGATTAATTTTTTCAATAACCAAAGTCGATAATTCCACGAAAGTATTAATTGATATCAAATATTTTACAAAGAAAAGCATTAACGGACTCATGACGACATAACAATGATCCCCCAAAAATCTAATAATTTATGTAAAAGACTTGAATAAGAATACACGCGTGATTCACATTCGAAAGAAGCATGATACATTCAAACACCTTCTTTTCTTTTTATATACACAATCAAAACTTCCACCAACCCCGGTTTACATATGAATAGACAACCCTGACGAATCGGCTAGCCAACCTGGTAGCCGTAAGATTACAAAATTTTACAAAAGAAGAAAGACAAGGAGATGTTAAGCAACACTTCCAAGAACGTGGAGCGAGAATCTTCCAACTATTTGTCTCCTGTGCACTGGTCCTCTCTCAGATTGCCTTTCACACTTTGTGATGTCTTATGTTCTGCTGCCGCTGCCATCCGTTGCACCTCGCACAATTGCACAATCATGTCTTGTGCTTCCTAAAGTCGTCTCTGTAGCCAAACGGTGCTTCCTGTGCGACCTTGCGACAATGGTATCCTTGTTTTTTTGTCACCAACTGACGTCGTAGTTCTCTCTTCTCTTGGTAGAGCTCGGCTATTGCAAGTTGAGCCTGCTCTAATTGCTAAGCGAAATGTTCGACGGAAGTACCCAATGCTTCTACCCTCCCCTCTCTTCTCCTACCTCCTTTGATAGTAGTCTCGATCAACTCTGAACGGTTGGTAAGTATCACAGACTCCTCAAGGGTTGGACGTGCACTCAGTTCGGCCTTGGAGCAGTCGTCCTCTCCTTCTCGATCTTTCTTCCTAGGCCTTCCTCTTCTCCGCAGTTTCGGGCCCGAAGAAGGCACAGTCTCCAGCATGGTTCTTTCAGACGTATCTGTGACCATCCCTATCTCCTCCATGGACGCTGACACTGCCTCCGGGTAGATACCTGTACCTATCGTTGGATTCTCAAGTACATAAGAAGCCAACAAGAAAGAGTCCCAGGCACGTTGGGGCTAAGACCTGGCACTCTGACTGCCTCGCAGACCTCATCCAATGTTTTAAGGGGATCCCATAATTGAAAAAGAAAAAAAAAGCGTAAGGAACTCAAGGCATTCGTGGATGATAAAGAATTTCTAAATAGGACATCACCAAGACAAACTTACCAAACCAAAATTCCAGGGAACACGAGCTTGACATATGCGTAGAATTTCTCACAAAGCTCTTGGAATTTATAGAGAAATCAAGGAGCCACACTAGGCATGCCAACATAATATCTGCGCCTCGTGACATGATGTTTGGAAAAATCGGCATGCCACAGCGGATTGACGGATCTGATCCAGAACATGAAAGCGTCGTCGATCGGGGTTGCAAGACAATGTGCGATACGATCCTTTCGATCCTTTTGATTTTCTAAACCTTCGTTATTTATGAATTATGCTTGGCACACTTGGTGGTATGGTTTTTGGAGGCATTTAACGAATTTCTTTGTATGATATCCAACCTCTTGGAAGCACACACGTGCTTAACTTGTCCTCAAAGCCCTTTTTTCGACCCCAAAGGTCAAGTAACTACCATGATAATTTATGCATTCATGACTATCCTATTTGATTAGCCATAGTATGGCACGTTGATATGTTCATTTACACCAAAGAGGAGCGACATCTTCATAGGTCACTCAAAGGAAGCATTTGGGATCGCGTAAGTATTAAAAACGACTGAGACTAGCAAGATACACATGTACGTGTTCATATTTTGTTTGTTTATGTCTTATCATAACCTGATTAATAGCTAAACTACTTCTATTTTAACTACAGGAAGAACCATCCTGATTACCAACAAGAGTTTGTCCTGTGACCCCGCCGAAGAACCGAAAGAAACACCAAAACTAAATCACTGAAGCGATGAAATATGTTGAGCTCCTCGATGTCGGCATCCCCTATATGTTGATCGACCCAAACAAAGTAATCGATCTATGCACCGAACAAGATGCGTTATGGGATGAAGAATGCACGATGCAAAGCTAGGGCAAGTACAACAGTTTGTAGGACATCCAATCAAAGCCAGAACCATGCTTCAGAAATTGAACTTCAGCCTTGCAAAGTATCAGGTGCACGCAACAGACATCAGGGGAATATATGCGGCTCCAATGGAACAACACAGATTTCCATGGGCCAACACCTACGAAGAACTCTTTATCAACTGGTCTGATTATGAAAGAAACCGCCCTTTTCAAGAAACAAATCGGGTGGACTATTGAAAGACTGTTAGATGATAATGCCACATGGCAATTTTTGATTAGCTTAAATTGTATTTTACCATTAATTACAGTTAAGACTTTATATTATAAATAGGGACATCGACCGATGGCCAAGGGTTGATGGTTTTTGTAAGAATGCTTTTTCTTTTGGTTGTTGATAATTATTTTGAGATTGCTATAAATTAAGAAGCCCTTTTGGACCAAAGACGAGCTATTTTCATCAGATGTGTGTGATTGGAGTTGGAGGAGAATTACTTCGTTTCTTGTTCCATGAATGTTGCAATGAATGAGTAAGAGCAATTCATTCTATTGTCAAGTTATCTGGTGCAATGTTTTGATGTTCTTTGCTTTAAATGATGAAAGTAAATCGTTGCGCTTCTATGTGATGAATGTCTTGGTAGATGAATTATTTTTCTTACTGTGACTTTTGGTTACATATGTGTTTCTTTTTCTTTATGTTAAGTAGTTTACCTCAGCTATATGATGAGCTTCTTGGTAGATGAATTATTTTGCTTGCCACGATCTTGATTACATGTATGTTTTTTCTTTCTATTAAGTAGTTTTCTCAGATAGTAGTCGGATGCTTTTTCGGTTAGAGTATTAGTACTAGTCCCTCTGGCATAAGATCGTTGTCTGCATGCTCGAGCAACGGGTTATCCGAAGCTCGAACCCTTCCCAATAGTTAAAACTTTTGTCTTGTCTTTGTCAAGTTGGTTTATACAGGCTTGCATATCTCGTACTAGCCCCCCATCTAAGAGAGGATACAAAGAATAACTATCCCAAGTGAAGGAAGAGCCTTCACCTGAAAACACAAAATCTCGTCGATGATTTGGATAGATCGTAAGATCTGGAGAACCATTCCACTCCAAACACTGTAGAGTCTAATTGCGCCTCGGTGGCGGGTTTGGTTCTTGTTGTTGAGTTAGGGGTTTTAGGCCCCATCAACATATCCACAGCCTTAGACTTGTATTGCACCATGTATGACATCTTGCCTATGATCCTTAGCAAATAGTAGGGAATGTTCATTTCAATTTTTCCAGTAAAATGTAGCAGAAGCGTTATATGGTACTAGTATAGTGTATTGAACCTCCCTTCACATGTAAATTACTTTTGAATGATCCCCAATATCATGTCAAACTACTCAATCAAATGATTCCTTGGCACACCTTTATTTAGATTATCATCTTGATATTTAGGCTTAAAGAAATCTTTGGCATATGTTTCATCTAAGGCCATGGCTTTAAACCATTTCTCATCTATGATAGGGATTCCTATAGAAGCTGAAATAGAGGTCTCATAGACCTCGAATTCTAGGTCCTCGAAATGTAAAGAAAACTGCCTTGCCACCTTAGGATGACCTCTTTGCATATTCTGATAGAAAGAGAGGCATCCAACCCTTCGAAAAGCTTCTCTGGCCATGGGCTCTATCTCAAATAGATGCATATCCACAGGCTCAATTCTAACTACCTTTCCTCCCTTGTGTGACTTCTTCATCTGAGGGGTCTCCATAGTTTAGGATAGGATCTTTTAGGGCTATGGAGTGGTAATAACCAAGAGGACTCAAAAATCAAATCTCAAGTGGACAACGCTACAACTTTACAAGAATTTCTCTTAGATCAGATTGGTTTCTAGCTAACTAAAACTGGTTGTAGAAATCCCTCCCTTGAATGTGTGCAGGTATGAATACTAAGAAAATGAAAGTATTTTTTGTAATGGCCTTTGAAACTAGGTTAAAAATGCCCAATTCAACTATCAGAGGAGGCGGGGGAGAAACAATGTAGTTTGAGTAGCATTTCTGGGTAGCACACCGTGCATGCAGAAGATAGGATACATTTGTAACTGCAAGCTCAATGGTAATGATGGGCTTATGTATCAAACTCGATATGCATATAATGAGATTTACAGGTTTGAAAGGAGGGAAGAAACTGATAGGATGGCGTGAGGAAAGATCTCTTCCAACTATGCAGGCTCGACAACCAAAATTATGAGCCCTAACTCTCCTTGAATTTTATGTGCAGAGGAGGAAAACACAAAATACCTGTGGAATAAAATCAGTTTGAAGCCCCAACAAGATCTCAGGAAGAAGTCACGATTATCTTGGCCTCCGAATACACCTCAACATCAGATCTAGAAGTGCCGCTGCTGACTGGTCAGAACTGGGAGTTTGCGTAGCGCAACAACTTAAGTTTTTCAAAAATCCCAAACCGTTAAAAGAGATCATAAATATGAGGTCTTGAAAGCATATTTTAACCAACTCCTATGCTGAAAACAAGAAAGAGATGACATCAGCATTGTAATCATGAATCGTGGTAAAAAATGATGGAGAAGAAATGTGCTACGGAAACTCCTGATGAGTTGGCAGTGCTTCATTTCAAAAAATGATTGGATAGTAAGAAAAAGGACAACAAGGCAAGGCTATGAGGTCATGAACGAGGAAAATGGCATGTCAAATCAAGCTATTCGTGGGGTGAGTCGATCCTAGTGCCAAATCGTCAAGGGGATCAAAGATAAGTCATGAACAAAAATGGTCCTAATTCCAACACTTGTATGAGGATCAAAACATAAGTCATGACTCAACACTTTATTTGTCAAGGGGGCTTAAACAAACACACTTTTAAAAGGATAATAAAAAAATTAAAATCTAAAGGCTTAGGAAAAATGAAACTAAGGGATAAAGACCCAAGGCAACTTAGTGTGATAACACCTACTAGTGGAAGAGGTGACATCGAAAGATGAGTTCTTCATGTAGCAACATCCACAGTTAATCATGTGTTGAGAAAAACACTTCTTTTGAGAGTTACCTCCATTGACACATGAATATGGAGGTAACTCTAATTTCCAATCTATACTTTCAATCCTTTCCAGCAACTTGTATGAATCGTAATACATGGGTGCTAATTTATTGTCCTTCTTTTGTTACTTGAGGGACATCCATTTGTATGGTTCTAGCCTCAAAAATACCCAATCCCCCACTTTAAATTCCCTTTCACTGCAATCTTGGTCATCTTGTTGTTTCATCCCATTTTGTGTTGTAACCAAGTTTTCCTTCAGTATTTTTAGAACATATTGTTGGTTCTCTATGTGGTCCTCCACTGCTTAAACCTTCACTTTCCCTCTCAAGGGTGATGTGATGGATGGAGGATGATATCCATAAAGTGCCATAAATGGTGACATTTTTTATGAATTATGGAAGGATGTGTTGTACCACCATTTTCTTATGGGAAACCACTTCATCCATTGTGTTTATTTATCAGATGCAAAGAAATGAAGATATCCTCCTATACATTTATTCAAAATATAAATTTTTCCATTGGATTGGGGATGGTAAGAGAATTTATGAGCCAATTCAGTTCCCAAACAATAAAATAATTCAGTCAAAAAATTTCCAGTGAAAATTGGATCTCTGTCACTTGCAATAATTTTGGGGATTCCATGTAGCTTATGAATTGTTTCCATGATTGTTGTGGCTACTATACTTTATTTGAAAGGATGGGAACGAGATTAGAAATGCAAATAATTTGTGAATCAATCCACTACTACCATGATGAAATTCTTTCCTTCAAAATTGGGTAGACCTATAATAAAATCCATTGAAACCTAGTAATATATATATATAGTTAATTAGGGGACACGTCCCTTCATGAATAGTAGATATAAGTGTCTTTAGAATTTGTATATATATGGAGCTATCATTCTTTATTCAATCATCTCATATATCACTCATAGTTTATTCAAATATATTTACTATCGTTACTAAATTATTGTGTACTATCCTATTTATATTCGATATCTGTTATATGAACCATATTGATTTTCCACATTGGTATTAAAGCTCAGCTTGATCCAGGTCTTTGGCCACAATTTACAAACCTTGTTTAACTTGGCTCTTGGCCACACTTCTTTTCTGTTTTTTTAACCCGACTATTGGTCAAGTTTTCATTTCCCTTGGCAACGTAACTGTAGAAGTTTTGGTCAAATGGAATTTTTTCAAAGTTTCTCTACATTCGGTAGGTATTTGACCACAAACTATTAGAACTCACAGTAAGGGAATATATTTAGAAAACAAGGATCATATTAGAAATGCTATATGAAATATAAATATCTCGTGGCCCTCAAAATTCACAAAAAAAAAAAACTTATATCTAAGTTGAAAATCATTGCAAGAGTATCCAAATAAGAGCCTATAGAAAATCTAAGACATGAAACCCTCTGCAAACATAAAATTAAACATAGGTTATACGTTGTGTAGCGGTGATAAGCTGCATCATTTCTTATTGACGCCCTTCGGCCACAATCCTCTCTATCTGTTGTGTGGGTAATTTTTTCAATGGCAATTATAGATATTAAAACTGGAGAAATATGCCTAATGAACATAGGGACTCGCATCTTCCAGAGGAATCCCTGTGTTACCATGGCTGTCGTGGGAAGAATATTGAATGAAGTGTGACATATCGGTCAACCAAAGTTGTGACCCTCAAAACAATTAACTCGACAATAAATGTCAATAATCGAAGGGTTGCGGCTTTAGAATTTCACTCATGGTCCATGTCAATTAGTTTACGAGTGATATAGATTCACATCATCGTAGATATGACCAAGTCACGCGTGACATAAGCTAGCCAGCGTTGAGAGAATTGTCTCGATTGGATAACTACAAGGTATTATAAAAATAATGCCTAAAATTATAAATGGGTTATTCAAAAATCCATTGCAACGTTTAATTGAAAGGGAATTGCAAAAGGTAAGAATCATCGTATTTATGTTTTTATGAAAAGGAGTATAAAGGAATATTAAAGAAGGAAAAATACTTATTAAAGTATTATTTACAAGTAAAATCAAGGAATAAGTAAAATTAGGAACTATGCATTCTATGGATAATTTTATCATTATGATGGATGTCTTTACTAGGGAAAGGATGCCAAAAGCGGGATGATCCTCGAAACTCTAAAGGATTTTTTTCACTATTGTCAAACATCATTTCAAGGTGACATGCAGATGCAGCGATATGCATTATAAATAAATAAATTAAACAATGAATTAAAAAAACAAGAATAAAAAATAACCAAATTTCAGTAAAATGGAAGATTTCACGACAAAAATATAACGATCTTGAGAAAATGTATTACAAAAAAGTAATGGAAAAAGAACATGAAATTTAATGCTTAAAAGAACATAGTTGAAAAAGTTACTTAATCAAATCAAGAAGTCAAAGGACACAAAACAATGCATTCAGAAGTTGGAACAAGAAAATCAAGATCTAGGGAAGAAATTGTTAGAAAAAAATGAAGAAACTTGTTTTTTAAAAATCCTTATTTAGAGGTTGCTAGAGAAAATCAAAAGAATAAAATAGGTGCAATCAGAAAACCTCAACCTTAATAACAAAGTTGAAAATCCAGAAAGCAATGAAGAACTTTCACGCTTAAGGATTCATAATTAGAGCTTATATACACAGATCAAGAAGCTAAAGAATGATATGAAGTCGTTACAAGAAATGGTAGAGAAACTTACCAACAAGGAATCAAAAGTTGATAAAGAAACAATAACTGAAACTATTGAAATAGTTACATCATGAGAGGTGCAAATCTAGACTTCGAAAAAGGGAACCAATACAGAGTCAGTCGGTACTCAAATTCAGAAGAATTCTTATATTGACAAATCACTACAAGGCGAAGATGGTTCCAAGGAAAAATCACAAGAGATTAGGATGCCTTATAGTCATACAAATCATAAGAATCGATACAGATGACAACAAGATGAAAACATATATAAAAAACCTTTTTTTTACTGTTTTCAAATTTATGTGGCGAGGAGTTTCACAGGTGTTATCTGGATAGAGACAATAGAAAACTTGTGTAGAAGCCAAAAATTAGAATTTCCATCCAAAAAATCTATCAACAAAAAGTTTCATTAAAGATGAACTTGGGCTGGATCGATTCACATTCGATGCTACAATTTTACTTGGGAATTCATAAATCATATCATCTTGTTTCATCAAGTATCGCAGTTACAAGCACAAAATATCTTAAGTGAGCATTGTGAACCATAACAGTAGTTAACATGAAGCCTTTTAGTAATCATGCTTTGAGAACAAAGTATTTTTAAGGTGAAGGAAATGTAGTATATAGCCTTTTAGTAATCATGCTTTGAGAACAGAGTATTTTTAAGGTGAAGGAAATGTAGTATATAGCCTTTTAGTAATCATGCTTTGAGAACAGAGTATTTTTAAGGTGAAGGAAATGTAATAATAATAATAATAATAATAATAATAATAATAATAATAATAATAATAATAATAATAA
>ML777394.1:333675-346750 GCA_009831015.1 Picea engelmannii | reverse complement strand
GGAAGCACTGTGAAATTCCAAAGGGACTATATGTTTGAGTTGGGAATTCTTACATAAATATAGCCAATCATGATACTATAGCAAATCAATCTTCCACAAAAAAATTATCTAACACGCTTGGGTTCTACTATAGAACCGTTGAATGATATTGTATACCTTCTAATATTGCGCCCATTCTATTGTTTCTTCTCTCATCGAATTAGATTGCAAAATGGAAGTAACACAAAGTAAACGTCATGTTTCTTCTCTCCTTGAAATTGCATCTGCCACCATATTTTTGTTTCTTTTTTTGTCGATAATTTCAAGTCATAAACTAACATTTTTGTAACCCATTTTTTTTAATCTTCTGAAGATAATCGTTGTTCCAAGAAGTGCTTCAAACTATCATTATTTTTTTTTACCTTGAAGTGTCTTCCTATTAGGCTAGGGTCCCATTTCTCAATTACATGCTTTTCATAAATGTGTTGAAGTAAGTTATTTCCTTTAAACTTGCTACTTTCAAAGGCAAGTGGCCTTCTCTCTTACATTAAAACTGCAACAATGACATTTCCTAAGGCATCACACTCAACAATAAAGGTTTTTGTGAAGTTAGGAATGACTAACATAGGAATTGTACACATAGTTTCCTTAATTTTTTCAAAATATTTGGTTGCTTCTTGAATCCAAGAAAATGCCTCCTTTTCTAATAATGTTGTTAGAGGTGTTTTTATTTGACTATAATTCTTGAAAACTTATAGTAATAGCCTATTAATCTTAATAATATTCTAATATTCTTCAAAGTTTCAGGAATTATCCATTCCATCATAGATTTAATTTTCAGAGTTTGGAGAAACCACAACAAGTTCGAAATCATGAAGCATCTCAACAACCTAAATAGAGACAATGATCTAGAAATCAATTAAAGTTGGATCCCTTTAATTCACAACAGAAGGAATAGGTAAGAATACCCATATTTATTCTGGTTTCCCTTGTTCTCCTTTGTCCTTATGTTATTATTGTTTATTGTTTAGCAATTTCTCCCCTCTTAGTCCTTCCCTAGCTTTATACTCACCCTAGATCCTCCTTTCTACCTTTATACAAACACGTATAGTAGTAAATTTTTTGTTAATAACTAATATTTTCTAAAAACAATTCTCCCTTAAGCTATTTTAATCATTTTAATTTTTTGGCAATACTAGTAGTAGTATAAATAACCTTTCAATAACATCTTAACAAAAAATCTTTAAATCTAATAACTAATTTCTAGATATAAGGACCTACAATACTATTATTAATATTTAAACCTTTCCCTTAATATTAATATTTTTACTCAAGAACTTTACCCTCAATGCTAATAATATCCTTAGTACATATTAATAATTAATAAACCTTACATTAAAGAATCAAATTTATTTTCCCTAATCGATAATTATAATATTATATCTTTATTATTATTCTCTAGGGTTTTCTTTAAAGAAAAATTATTTAATAAAATTTTTGAGAGTCTTTATAATCCAACTAACACTATTAAAACCCTAAATTTTCAACATTAATTTTAGTATTAAGAATAACTACTTATTAATTATTAAACTTTGATTTTAATAAAAACAAATTGTGTTCTAGATAGCCGACCCTTGGGTTTCCCTCCCTTGCTAGTATTTATTATTTCCCATCTCATGGTTTTACTCATGCTTCTTGTCCTGAAGATGGATCATGATATGGATCTGAAACGTCGACAAAAAAATGAACTTGTTGTGGTTTCTATAAACTCTAAAAACAACTCTGACCACATAAAACTTATCAATGAGATTTAATTTTGTTAGGGTCCACTTTGACACCTTCATGAGATACGATATGATCCAAATATTACACTTCTTGAACCCCAAAGGAACACTTGTGAGGTTTTGCATATAGTTGTTTCTTTAAGATCCAATAGTTTTAAGATCATGTCAACATGTTATACATGTTCTTCCAAATTTTTGTTCATTTCCTTTTATGGAGACATTTGGCATGGTACTAGAACACTATTCAAAGTTTTTTTTTTCATTATCGACCTAGATTTGGAAGTTCTAGTAGAATTTGGAGCATTCCAAAAACTGGGAGATCCAACTACTAAGAGGAAAGTGGTATGATATTGCTCGTATCTCTTCTCTAATAAATATTAGTAGGAAATATGTATCCATAATTGTAAATTATGATTGAATCTATGGAAGCATTGTGAAAGGATTTTTAATTACATTTCTATTTCTCAGAAAGACAATTAGAAAGACTGTGCATTTGATTATCAATTAGGGTTTTGTATGGAACTTATAAGTTACCTTGCATTGTATATGCATGTTTCATTTCTATGATTCCACTGGTTTTCTATACAATAGTCATAGTATCAATGATTACTTTTTCCAGGAGAGTAGAGATAGTTCACAAGTTTTGGTAAAGCTTATATATGAACTTGCAGAAAGTAAAGTGAATAAAGATACTTGCAGGAAATAAAATCCACATGTAATGAAAGGAAAGTAAACTAAGCTAATTCATATGTCATGATGAAATAAATTAGTTTTGTAATCCTGGTTCAAATGTAAGTGAAATTGCATGCATTTAAATCTAATCGAGTTTACAGAAAATACATCCTAAGTAATTTTAGGAAGGGAAATCTAGTCCTTGCCAAATTGATCATTGTTATCACTCACTCCAAGAAATGTAATCATTGCGTTAAGTACATTTATTCAAAAACATGAAGGAATGCAAACCCAATCTAAAATGAAATTATCTCAACTAGAAATTAGGAATAAATAAGTAAATGCAATCTTACGTGAATAATCAATTGCATAAATAAATTAATGATTAAATAAATCCAATTCTTCATGAATAATTATATGGAGAAATAAATTTAATCGCACCACAAAGAATTGATTGAAATAATAATAGATTAACTAATGAATGACTCTATTACTAATATACAACATTAATAAATTAAATAAGTAAATATAATATAAATTAATTAATTTAACTACACACTATAATCTAAATTAAAATGAGAATTTGGGAAATCTAATTTATTCCATCATAAATTGGATTTGTATTGTAAGAGTCCTCCTCATAGAATGGAGAAGGAAATTTATTTTATAATGTTAGGGACCTAACCTACCTAACCCCTCACGTAGGTAGAATAACATAATTCCATGTAATAAAGGCCAATATTAATAAGGCCTAGCAATACAAAAGAATAAGTGAAATGTAAGAAGACCTAATAGAAGCTTCCACCGTTAATTAATTGGGTTGTTTGTCATTGATGTCAACCCTTGAAGAATGCCAGTAGCGAATTTCGGTAGCACAAAGGTTTGGGTAATGGACCCAAGTTTGTTTGTTGGATAATGGTATGAGTTTTGATATATTTACAGGAAAGACTATTCTAGATGGATAGTACATGTCATGACATTTCCAGTAGTATGTGAAACATCACATAACTCCTCACGGTTAGTGAGTTATGGCCATGTGAAGTTGGAGAACCCTCATGAGTCATTTAGAAGCCCCAAAAGGTCAAATTAGTCAAAGTGGTTTCAAAGAAGAAATTATTTAAATAATAAAGTAAAGTGATGAGTGTACTATAAGTCAAAGTGGATACAAAATAAATTATTTAAATAATAATGTTAATGGAGAAATTACTAAGTGGACAAGTGGTTAGAAGTGGGTTAGCCATAAAATAAGGAAAGTGGTTTAAGATGGTTAGAAGGTAACCCCATGAGGAAGCTACATAAAAACATAAATAAGAGGCAAGGGTCTCTCATTTTAATCACACTTGAGCATACTGAATATATACAAGTGACTAAGGTAACCAAATTATATCTAAGGCAAATTTCAGAGGGAAGGTGAAGTAAAGAAGGCCGAAATTCAAGGGAGGATAAATTCTTTTGATGATGCTTTCTAAGGTATGTTATTTACAGGTCATCTCACCATTTTCGCAATAACGTTTTTTCTAGAATGATTCAAACCGCGACATTGGGAGGTCGTTGAGGAAACATATCCAAGCAGTCGTGATAAACATTTCATCTTGTGGGTCGTTGTATTTTTGGATTTACACTCCGTAGAAAATAGGTTTTGTGGTTAGTCCTGAAACTAGTCTAAAATAAGTGTTTCGGGTAAAAACGTCATAACTTATTCATAACAAATGCAAATTTAGTAAGACCAAATGTATTGGTTAGATTATAGTTTGTAGTATTTTGTGTCCCATTTTAAAATCCACACAACAAATATTCTGTGTGGGGCATGCTCTACAACTGTTCTCTCTAGAATAATCGAGAATTCAACAAGGTATGACATTTTTTCTATAACTCCTTTTCTTAGAGGTTCCAAGTAGTGAAACCTCAAGGAATTGCATTAAAGACATTGAAGAATTTTTTTTACTATTTTCAGATCTTTATTCATTAAAGGTACACAATTATGATTATTTCAAGTTAGGGTTGTTGACTAATCCAAAATTAGTCATGTGAGACTAAAGTAAAGTTTGATGAAAATGCTAGTCTCTTGTTGTTAAAGTTAAGGAATATTTGTAGGTATGTGATCATATACACCAGGTATATTACAGATTTACAAATAAAATTTGGATGATGAAATTGATGAGGGATTTTAGTTGAGGTACATGTTGGGTACATGGTTGAGACAAGTAGTTGGTGAGTTGGCACATACATGGGGTGTATAGTTGATGATGTTGGTACATCTTGCTGAGTCATAGTTTATGTGTATTTTATGCATTATTGGTACATATTTGGTGCATGGTTGATGCTCTTGTTGATGGTATAGGTTGAGGTATAGGTTGGTGCATGGTTTATGCACTTGTTTATGGTACAGGTTGATTACAGGTTGTTTGGATAGGTTATTTGTACATGTTTGGTGCATGGTTCATGCATTTTTTTATGGTACATGTTGAGATACAGGTTGATGTATGGCACATGTTTGCACATGTTATTGGTACAGGTTGTTATAGGTTCATTACAATTTGATTAGTACAAGTTTACAACAATATATCTCACAGTGATAGTGTGACAGTGGTTCCATCATTCTAATTCTACATTAGGGTAGTTGGATGGGGCAAGGATAGGTGGTTGTAGCCACTTTCTGGTTGTAGCTGAAGAACATAGAGGGTTGTAGCCTCCTTCCGGTTGTATCCAGAGAATTGGGGAGTTGGAGATTTTCTTAGGTTGTAGCCTCCTTCTGGTTGTAGCCAGAGAATTGGGGATTTGGAGCTTTCTTCAGGTTGTAGCTTGAGAAACTAGGGGGTTGGGGCCGCCTTCCAGTTGTAGCTGGAAAACAAAGGAATTTGGTGCTTCCAATGAATGTAATTCTTAAATACATATAAGAAAAATCATTCCATGGTTTTCTCCCGCTTTGGGTTTCCACATAAAAAAAATGGTGTACTGTAAATGTGTATGATTGCTCATTTGTTCATTATTTATTTACTATACAACTATTGGATGATAATGCTACATTGATATAACACTTGCATTTTGTGGTTAAAAAGGATTATTTCTCTATTACTAATTCACCCCCCCTCTCAACAATCCAACATCCACTTCTAGAAGGATCTTCCTATAGATTGTTCTTTTGGATAGATAGATTTAATAAAAATAGGAGTAGAGGGTATGAGAAATATCATCTTCGATATTATTATAATAGATCTCTACTCTACTAGAGGTTTCCCCCTCGAAGAGGAAAGTGAACATTTCTATTAGTAATCAAAGTGATATTTCTGATGATACTCTGGTATTATTTTGGTATTATCCTGGTATTTTTTTGGTTATATCAATTTTTCTCTACCATTTCTAGCTAAAATATTTTTTTTCTGCATACTATTTTATATCTGGAATACTACAAGTGGTACCACATCACCTTCCTCGAAAAAAAATTTTGGGTTAATGTTTCTTAGGGTAGAGACATATTCTGACATCTTAAAGCTACAGAGATCTGTCGTTACACGCATACACCCATGGTTTGGGAGTCATACACGTAGGAAATAAAAGTGGTACTTAAGCGCACATCTATTGGCCACCCTTGTAACCCTTGTTGGTACCCCTTTGAGTGGTATCACATCAAAAAAAACATGCATACGGATCGACCTAGATCTCTTGAATCCCTCCATAGTTAAATTGATCGACTACCCGAATTCTATAGTGCCACCGAGAACAACAATCGGGAAGATACTCTCTAGTGCCTAGGTATTTGAGTAGTATGGTTAAGGGTACAGTCTAGCCTCCTTAGTTGGTGCCCTGAGATATTGGGTCGAGTACTAATCTTGGACCCTACACGTATATCAGAGAGCTATAGCACATGGAAAACCATTTTCTATAGAAACCCTGAATATCCTACCCTAGGGGACAAAACCAAACATAGCATAAACAAGATCTATTGCCGCGCAACTGTCTTCTGCATTCTGGTTGTGAAATTACTACAAATTTCTTCTTATTAAGCATTCAAAAATTTGGTCACCGTAGTATTATTCAGGTTGGGGTATAACCCCACGAGAGTAAAAAAAAAGTGGTCCCACCAACACACTTATTTGGGACCTATCTCATTGGGTTCCTCTCTTCACCCTGATTCCAATGATACCTATTATTTTTAACACAATTTTTTTTGTGGACCCAACCCTTCTCTAACACCCTTATTTGGACCCTATCCCATTGGATCCCCATTTTCTCCCTAATTACATTGGTACCTATCATTTGACACCCTTCTTCTCAATGGTCCCACCCACCCCTATAGACCCCTTTTGTTTCCCCTATACCATTTTCCTACCCATTTTTCCAAATGACTACCACAAGAGCACAAGAACTAAATACCTTGATGGTTGACACCCACCAAAACAAGGAAGACATCAAGATTATCAGTGCCAACATTAGCTCAATCAATTCATCTATTTAGATCCTCAAGGCACATTTTTCCCACATCGAAGACCTCAAATCCACCTTTGAACACTTCATGGGACATTCCTAGAACCCTTCCTCTTCTGAACAACCATCTTATCAGGATGACCATGACTCTTCCCATTACCAAGGTCCTCATACTACCCACTTTTATCGAGACCTCCACCCTCCCAGAATTGAGGTGAACAAATTTGATGCATCAGATCCCATAGGTTGGGTCACCCAAATGGAACATTATTTCTCTTTGCATGGAATCACTGATGATTTAGCCAAGCTTAGTTATGGTGTCCTATATCTTGATCCATAACAATGTCAATGGTGGAAATGGAGAAAAAAAGGCACACCAAGGGTATGTTTCTTGGACACAATTTGTGGCCGAACTTTATGACTGCTTTGACTCTAACACCCACCATTTAGGTCATTTTACCAAGTTAAAATAGTCTGTGGCATTGGAAGACTTTATTCCCGCATTTGAGCACCTGGCTTTCAGAACAGAGGGCATGTCAGATGCTTTCTTTAGGGAATTCTTTATCAATGGCCTCAAATATGAACTTCATGCCCATGTTCTCATTGCACACCCACAGACTTGGTTGGAAGCTACTTAACGAGCCAAGGAAGAAAAACATATTGTATCCTCCCAACCCCGCAAACCCTCCTTTCCTCCTCATCCTAAACCCACCAATTATGCCCCTCTTGCAACTCCCCTTAAGATCTAGAAATTAACCAGGGATGAAATGGGTGAATGTTAACTCAAGGGTCTTCGTTATAATTGTGATGACAAATATTTTTCTAGGCACAAGTGTAAGGAACATAAGATTTTTTTGGTTGTGACTGAGGATATTTCTTAAGAAGATATTTTTGTTCCACCTGTGGAGGAACTACCACCACCATTTGATATGACCCCACCCTCTGATCCACCAGATGTTGACCCGATGATTTCACTTAATGCCCTCACTGGCTTCTCTGCTCCCTAAACTCTGAAATTAATTGGTTACATAAAAAATCAGAAAGTCATCATCCTTGTGGACAGTGGTAGCACCCATAATTTTATTCATCGTCGCATCTCCCAAGAATTCAATTGTTACATCCATGCAGTCAATAATTTTCAAATCATGATTGCCAATGGTAGTTCCATGAAATGTGGGGGACGATGCAAAAAACTGTGACTTTAAATTGGTTAGTATCACCTGAAATCCCATATATTTTCTATAGAAATTTGTGGTTGTGACATTGTTCTTGGTGTTGAATTGTTACGCACTCTAGGCCCCATTCTCATGGATTTTAAGGACTTAACCATGCAATTCCAACAAAAGGGAAACCAATATAAGTTCCAAGGCATCACAGTAGGCTCCCCCAATATCATCAGTTCCCATCGCATGGAAAGGCTCCTCAAAAAAGGTCATCCAGGCATTATATCCCAACTCCACTCTATTCATGTTGTTGAGACACCTTTTCTACATCCCGACCTCCAATCTATCCTCTCCTGCCACCAAATTGTTTTTACCAATCCCAAAGAAATTCCCCATTCCTATGGAGTCCATGATCATTCCATCCCTCTCATCCTAGGAATTCTTCCTCCCAATGTTCGGCCTTACCGTCATCCATTTTCACAGAATAATGAAATTGAGAAAATTGTTCATGAATTTCTAGAAGAAGACGTGATATGTCCCAGTACTAGCCCCTATTCTTCCCTTGTGATCATGGTACTCAAGAAAGAAGGTACTTGGCACATGTATCCTCATTTTTGTGCCCTAAAAAAACTCACCATCAAAGGCAAATTCCCCATTCCTGTCATTGATGACCTCTTGGATTAATTCAATGGTGCTCAGTACTTCACCAAAATGGATCTACATTCTGGCTACCACCAGATTCGTATGAAAGAAGAATGCATTCCCAAGACTTCATTTCTCATTCATTAGGGTCATTATGAATTCTTGGTAATTCCCTTTAGATTGTGTAATGCTCCTTCCACTTTCCAAAGTCTTATGAATCATGTATTTAATCCTTTTCTTTGTCATTTTTTCTTTGTTTTATTTGAAGATATTATAATCTATAGTAAAACTTGGCCATCCCATCTCTCCCATGTGAATCAAGTTCTCCATATACTCTATAAGTACCAACTTTTCCTAAAACAATCTAAATGTGCCTTTGGTGCCTCAGAAGTGGAATACCTAGGTCATATTGTTAACAAGGATGGTGTTTGAGTGGATCCTAAGAAAATTGAATATATGCAGGATTGGCCTCACCCTAAAACTCTTAAGATCTTGTGTGGGTTTCTGGGTCTAACAGGCTATTATAGGAAGTTCGTTCGGCATTATGGAAAAATTGCAGCTCCTCTCACTTCTCTCCTTAAAAAGAATGATTTCACTTGGACTTCAACTGTGTATCATGCCTTCCAATACTTAAAAGATGTTATTTGCATGACCCCTTTCTTAGCACTTCTAGACTTCACAAATACATTCGTATTGAAATGTGATTCTTCTAGGAAAGGAATTGGTGCCATCCTCATGCAAGATGGAAGGTCTTTGGTCTTCACTAGCAAACAACTTTCAAAATGACATTCGGACCAATCCATTTATGAAAAGGAAATGTTAGCTATTCTAGATGTTATGGATCTCTGGCATCCTTATTTATTGGGCCAACTATTCCAAATAAAAAATGATCATCAGAGTCTGAAGTATTTCCTGGAACAATGAATTTCATCTCCGATGCAAAAAAAATGGGTGACCAAGCTATTTGGCTATGATTATGAGATCATTTACAAGGGAAAGGAAAATGTCCTTGCTGATGCTCTTTCACAAAAATATGAATAAGATGGGTCCCTTTTCTCCCTCTCCTTCATTGTACCATATTGGCTTCAAGATGTTCATCGAGAATGGCTGCAAGACCCCAAAATTTCTAGCCTGCTTCACCAATTGCACCACAATTCTTCAGTTTCTACAAGGTACTCTTAGCACAATGAAGATCTTCACTACAAAGATCGTTTGTATTTAAGAAATCAATCACAACTTAAATCCACAGTGATTTCTGAACTTCATGCCTCATGCACAGTCAAGAATTCAGGGTTTACCAAAACATATGAACAGGTCAAACATTCTTTTGTCTGGGATGGTATGAAATATCACATCCACACCTTTGTGGTTGAATGTGAGGTATGTCAATGCAACAAGGGAGAAACTATCAAAGCTCCGGGCACATTCAAACCACTTTCGATTCCCCCTACTATTTGGCAATATATTTCTATGGAATTCATTGTGGTATTACCTAAATTGGACAATAAGTCAATCATCATGGTGGTTGTAGATCATCTCTCCAAATATGCTAATTTTGTGTTCTTCAAAACCCATTCAGAGCGACCAAAATGGCTCAAATATTCATGGATAATATCTTCAAGCTCCATGGCACGCCTAATTCTATTGTATCTGACAAAGACCCCACTTTCACCAGCAATTTTTAGCAAGAATTGTTCAAGCTACAGGGCACCCAATTGCATCTCAACACTTCCTGTCACCCCAAGAAGGATGGCCAGACTGAAGTTGTCAACAAGTTTTTGGAAACATATTTGAGGTGTTTTTCATCTAAGAGGAAACATCAGTGGGCTCAATGGTCACCCCTAGCTAAATGGTGGTACAACACATCTTACCATACATCTACTTGCATGATTCCTTTTGAAGAAGTCTATGTACAAAATCCCCCATTGGTTCTCTCATATCTTCCAAGGGTCTCGAAGGTTCAAGAGGTTGAAAACAATCTTATAGTCTGAGAGGATATTCTTCATGCCCTCAAAATTTAATTTTTCATGGCTGAGAATTGCATGAAGCAAGAAGAAGATCAAGGTCGTTCCGAACAACATTTTGTTGAAGGGGACCAGTTGCTTCTTCGACTACAACCTTATAAGTAGACTTCACTCAAAGTTTCACACTGTCAGAAACCTGCACCCAAATTTTGTGGTCCTTATACAATGCTCAAGCGAGTGGGATCGGTGGCTTATCAATTAGCTCTACCCAGTCAGTCGAAGCTCCATCCTATTTTTCATGTTTCCTGCTTAAAGAAGGTGATTGGAACTAAGTTCGAAACTCAAACTAATCTCCATGAGTTGGATGAAGAAGGTTCCATATGGTTGTAGCCACAAGTAGTGTTGTCCCAGTGAGAGCATTGTCTCTGTCAGATCACCATCAAGGATGTGTTATTCCAATGGAAATATACAACTCTAGAATATGCCACCTGGGAGTCGACCACCATTCTACAACAATTTCCTCATCTTAATCCTTGAGGACAATGTTGTTTTTTGAGGGGCAAGGAATGTTATGGAACTAACCTCCCTAACCCATCACACAGGTAGAATAATATAATTCCATGTAATAAAGGCCAATATTAATAACGCCTAGCAATAAGGAAGAATACGTCAAATGTAAGAAGACCTAATAGAAGGTTTTTCTTCTAGAAGGATATTTCTCTAGATTGTTCTTTTGGATAGATAGATTTCATATAAATAGGATTATAGGGTATGATAAATCTTGTCTTGGATATTATTGTAATAGAGATATTCTATGATGGAGATCCCCTTTCGAAGAGGCAAGTGAACATTTCTATCAGTAATTAAAGTGCTCTTTCTAGTGATATTCTGGTATTATTTCGGTATTATTCTGGTATTGTTCTGGTTATATCATTGTTTCTCTTCCATTTCTAGATAGAATATTTTAGTTATGCATACTATTTTATATATGGAATACTACATATACAGACATTTGTTTGAAACAAATATTAAATGAGATCCACAAGTTTCTCATATATTTTTCTAACAATTTGCTAATAAAAACATAATTCCAAGATTCTTGGTAACAACTTGTCTGTTAAGGCCTAATATTGGCTCATTACCCCTTAATTGGGGCATATTATATTATTAATGTTATTTTATTTATGTCGGCTTTAGGCCATTAGTTTTAATTATACCTCCTAGTCTCCTATATATACCAAGGAGACATTTTCATTTTGAATCATCTGGTACTTGAACATTTAAGTGAGGTAAAAGGAGGTTGCCCCCTCGAAGAGGCTTATTATCTGAAATAGTCTCTTTTTCAAGGCATTGAGTACTTCTTTTGAGGTTTTTCTATGCTATATTGATATTTGGTTCTTAACATATGGTATTATAGCTCAAGGTCTTGGGGTTTCACTACTACATCTGAGACACCTTGGAATTTTCGCTATAAATTGTTTTGTACAATGTTTCAGAAGGAATGGATTGGAGGATATTTAGTAGACAGACCAAGGTACATTGGGTTCAAAATTCATATCTAAGGCCTTATACTTTCAAAGATACAACCATTACAAGATAGGGATCTGGAATCATCTTGAACTGAGTCATTGCAGATTTTTCACTATAAAACATTTTATGTAACATTTCAGAACCTGAACTCTAGAGACCATTTACAAAAATTAGTAAGGTATTTGTGGTAAAACGTTTAGCTTCCAGGTCATCTTAAATTTGTATATACACCCTGTGTAAGATAGGGTATCTAACAAGGTCCTATTGACTAGTCTCAAGAAGGTGTTCTAGGTAAAACAATCATAACTTCTTCCTAGAGTATCCAAATTGAGTGGGACTAGCTTCATTGGATCATGGACAGTCTGTAGTATTTTTGGTGCGAGTTTCATAATTTCATGTCAATCATTTTGTGTAGGGAATGCTATACAAGAGAGATCTCCTGAAAAGGCAAAAAATCTCCAAGTTGTGGGGAAGTTATCGTAAATTCCACTTGGCACATCCAGTTTTGATTAGAAATATGGAATTGCAGAGAAGAAATATCATAGAACTACATAAAATAAAGTTTCATACCCAGAAGGGCCGAAACTTAGGAGATACAACATAAGAAAGATTGTCTAGAAGAACCACCTCAAAATCAAGGTTCAAAAGCGATACTTGGCCAACATGCCACCCAAAAAAGGAAATTCTACACCAAATAAGCCTCCAGAAAATCCTACTTGGAATCTTGATGAAGGTGAAGAAATGCGTAGGGACATAAATGATTTACAAAAGAAGAGATCATGGAAGTATTGAAAAATTTCGTAACAGAGAAGACACCTGAAAGTGAAAATGCATCCCATGAAATTCATGATGAGGACACAAGGAAGGTGAATCAAGAATGGAGAAACTCCAACTTTGGTTTGAAGACCAAACACGT
>ML777394.1:269548-329675 GCA_009831015.1 Picea engelmannii | reverse complement strand
GATAATAAATTATCACCAAAGTACTATGGCCCTTATAAGGTGTTGCAAAATATTGGTACTATGGCATACAAATTGGAGTTTCCTGCATCTTCACGAGTACACCTAGTTTTCCATGTTTCATGCTTAAAGAAGGTTATAGGCGACAAGATCCCAGTTCAAACTATATTGACAGAACTTGACGAGGAACGAAAAATCATATTGGAGCCTGAAGCCATCACTTACACAAGAATTTACTAGCTGAGGAATAGATCCATTTCAGAGTATCTCATTAAATGGAGGAAACTATCGGCTGAAGATTCCACTTGGGAAGATGAGTCTTTTATATAGAAGCATCCTAAGTTACTCAAGCATTATGGACAACACTTGTCTCAAGGGGAGGGGCATATTAAGCCCTAATATTGGCTCATTACCCCTTAATTGGGGCATATTATATTAGTATTGTTATTTTATTTATGTCGGCTTTAGGCCATTAGTTGTAATTATACCTCCTAGTCTCCTATATATACCAAGGAGACATTTTCATTTTGAATCATCTGGTACTTGAACATTTAAGTGAGGTAAAAGGAGGTTTCCCCCTCGAAGAGGCTTATTATCTGAAATTATCTTTTTTCAAGGCGCTGAGTACTTTTTCTGAGGTTTTTCTATGCTATATTGATATTTGGTTCTTAACATTGTCTAAGAATTTCAAAATTCTTGCTAACTCCTCTTCAATTAAGGATGTATTTGAAGTCAAATTCGAATTTAGAGATGTAGGTTATAAAAAATTGGTCAAAGCACATCCAAAAAGGGTTTTAATAATGTTTGACTTCTTAGATCCATAATATGTTCGATGGAGATCTTCAAATTTGGTATGGAAGCACAAATTGTCTCAAATGTCTTTGAACTATTAAAATCATAGTTCGAGATAGATGACAAATAAATTGTAGCTACCCATACTAAATTGGAAAATATGAAATCATAGAAATATGGATTTATGCACATGGAAAATCCATTATTCATAATTAAACAATATAACTTATATTTGAATATATTTTCCATGGTTGGTGGGGGTTGACGATTCATTTATGAGGAGCCATACTATTTTCCATGGAGCAACAACATCAAAATATGCCTAGAGTAAAAGAAGTGACAACTGGTTCTTCCATAATCAATACACTAACCCATTTTTCAAAGATAAATGAAAAATATATTATTTCTCTAATATTTAACCATAATTTATACAACATACTAAGGAAATGTTATGGAAAATACTTTGGGTCAAAATCCCACAAACAAACATTAGAACAGGATAATACATGGTCATAGATAGGTGAAAAGGGATTAAAACTAGGGAAAAGAGGATGTAAAATGATGACATTTATGATGGCCTTCATATCCTTGAAATAAAATATGTTGCATGTCCTCATGCAACCCAGTACCTCTATATCAATCAGGATGTATGGATGCGTCTCTCTTTCCAATGCATGCCCTTCTTTGTTGCTAACATTTTTCCATTTTCTATAAGTTATCATAAACCATCCTCCAAACTTCAAAATTAGAATCCTCAATCAATTCTAGTGAATCTACAAAAAACATGAGGGATTTGCAGCATGCTTGTAGGTGTTGCAACAGACCTGGAGGAGTTGCAACAAACTTAGAGGTGCTACAACAAACTTGGAGCTATTGCAGAAAACTTCTTTAGCCATTTTCTCTCAAACTACAAATAAAATTTCTGTGAAATTTTGCAAGCATACTTGTCCTATTTTATTTCTTCTCTTCACCAAAAACAATGACTATATAATGAAAATATCTTGATATATTATAAACAAATATTTTTCTACACAATATATAGATAAAAAAGAGTAGCAACTTTCTTGTGTTGCAGCAATAGTGTTGCAACAACTGTGTTGCAGTAGTTGTGTTGCAGCAATGGTGTTACAATAGCTGTGTTGCAACAACTATCATCAGGTTCTTGTGGCATAGTATATTCCTCTCTCGGTAAACGTTTTCCCTTATCCCCTCAAACTGAATACTTTTGCATCAATTGGAAACAACAAGAAAACATTGTTGTGTTAAGTATAGAATGGACAACAATCATTACTCCAAACTCAAAACATTTTCCTAGAGAAAAATAATATGTTCTCCTTAGCTACAACAATCTTACATTAAATATGGAGTGAAAAATAGTCCATCCCCTCTCCCCCAAACTGAGGATGTTGCATGTCCTCATGCAACATACTATACTTTTATGAAAGGTTAATATTGGCATAAGATGTGCCTTGAAAGAAATCCTACAAATGGGATATGATTTGCTGGAAGATATGTTGCTCAAAGCCATATTTAATGCAATATGAATTTTGGTTCAGTTATGTGGACCTAAAAATAATCATGTATTATTCAAGAGAGACACGTCATTAGAAAATGTTGGTTGTTAGAGAAACATGCTATCCTTTTTCAACATGTTTTTAGGCTAGTCCTTGTCAGCTTCTTATTTTTGTGTTGTTGGTTCTTGTGGAGAAACAAAAATTCCTTCTTATTCTCTTATTGTTGGTTCTTGTGTGGTAACAACAAAGTATTCTATTGTTATTACTATTGGTTCTTGTGTAGCAACAATAAGGCTTTTTATTATTATAGATAAGTAATAGAGAAGCTCGTTATCCTTATCATCCATGGATATTGGAGTGGAGTTGACCAAGAATGGTTAGGATATATTATGGGATGTAAAGGTGATGATGTCCCCGCCCCCCCCCAATCTGAAGATATTTTCCACTCCCGAGAAATGGAAAAAAATAAGGATGTAGGATAGAGGCTTAAGTGATTTTCCAAATATAAATTTGTAACATCCAATGAATTTAGATTAAATAAAAGAAAAATAAGCATATTTGCACCCACCTAAGAATTCCATGAGATTTAAAAAGGTGTATCATATCTTAAGATGGTTCACATTGATGTAAAATTCTGTGAGAAATAATAAAGTGAAGCTTGGACCTTGGATCAAAATGTGAGTTGTAGACTTAGATCTGGAACAACCTTTTGATGGAGTGGTGGAACTTGGGAATCTTTATTAAGAGAGCAACTAAAACTTGAAAATGAAATTTTGTTTTTTAGTTACAAACCTTGTCTTCCATCAAACAATTTTTCAAACAAGATCTATCTAACTATTCACAGAGGGTTTTCATAGTCATAATTGTTTATTTCCAACAAGTGCATGTCGATAGGATAGTTTTTCAATAATTCCAAGGTGTGATGCTTAAGACAGGTTTTCACCATCAAACTTATTAAGGAAGATAATGGGATAACAAGGAAGCTCAACATTGTCTGTTAGTTGAGTGACTTTATTGAATGGGTTAGGGATGGTTGGATAAAGAAGTAGGAAGTGACGAGGATAAAGTTGTGACTTAGTAGAACTGGTTATCCAAAAGATATTATAAGGAAAATATCAAGATACAATGGAAACCATGTAATCAAAGGAACTTCATGAGCTTCAACATGCAGTTATTTCAAACTAACAAGAAGAGAATTCATAAACATATTGTGGTATTGATGAATGAACAAAAGGGATTCAAGTATAGAAAGTGTAGTGGAACTTGATTTTTGGAACACTGGTCTTACTTCTCCTTCAAACCAATTCTTCATTTATCTTGATTTTGATCCATTGATAAGATAGGAGTAGCAACACATGAGTATCAGAAATGGTGTAACAAAAACTATGTAATGGTAGGTGTTACAACAACAATGATGTGTCACAACTTCTATGTGGTTGTTGCACCTTCTTTATTGTAGCAAAAACACAGTGAGGTGGCATAGCTTCTATGTGGGTCTTGCATCTTTTGTGAGGTGTCGTAGAAATATGACTGGTTAGTGTTGCATCAATGTAACTAATTTGTGTTGCAATAACATGACTAATTGATTTTGCAATAACGTGTTTGGTTGTTGTTGCAACAATTATGATAGGTTTTTTTTGTAGCAACTGTGAGTTGTTACAACAATAGAAATTATAGGTTTTATAGCAATGACACTAGTAGGTTTTTCATAAAAGGCTTGCAAAGTTCTTGTGTTGCAACAAAGGATTGCAAGGTTCTCGTGTTGCAACAAAGGCACACAAAAATCCTATGTTGCAGCAAGGGATTGCAAGGTTCTTATGTTGCAGAAAATCAACATGAAATGATGTTGCATTTTTGTTGGTTGGATGGTGGTATGCCCTTTTCAAAAAATTGCCTTTGAAAATCCCTTTTTCGTTATTGACCTTCTTAATCCTTCTGATACCTGAAAAAAAATTGCACTTACCTACAATAATATGTGAGATCATGGAATAAGAGAGGTGATAATGATCACTTCACCCATAAAATTGCATCAGACCTAGATCAGAGACATTGACCCTCCAGAAGTCAACAATCCAGAACTAGAGGAGTTAATCATTGAGGGTATTGGAGCTGAGGAGTTCGATCCACACTTTAATCCTCGGTTACCTGGGACTTTTCCATTTCTAGTCGTACAATTCCCAATTCATAGATCTGAACTCACTGATAGTATTCCTCCCCACTGGACCACTATGGACGACACTCCACTAGTGTCAGGGTCGGGAGCCGACACAAATACTACCTCGACAATCATTACCGCGAGAATATTTCCTCCTGGTATGTCAAACCAAATGAAGGATTTGATTCAATCCACCATCTCCACATTGACCAGTAGAATTTCCCCATTGGTTGTCGATCCCACTCGAATTTCGACTGCAGTTGCATGATTTTCATCAACATTGAATGCCTTTTGATATAGAACTTTGTCAATGGACATTCTTAACGCATTGGTTAGTTCTCAACCAATGTCCCAATATTTGAATGTTGGTGCAGCCAACACTCCATCTTCTTACCAAGTTGTTTATTGGGGCAAAGGTCACATTTCCTCTATCAGTCCTATTCGTTAGAAGCAGAACTTTCAAATATTTCGTACATAATCCTGCATGGGGCTAGGGTGCCTCTATGGGTAGCAAATATCAATCCTCTAATATGTCGTCTACATTGACCTTGTTCATAATTTTCGGTGGGTTTAGGAGCAACCCTTTCACCACATCTGCAGTGTCGATAGGGAGAAACCCCTTCTAAGGTCACTCCACCCCCTGGAAAGGAAATGTTTCCTTGCTAGGGATGTCATTTTGGAGTACCCCTCTCCAAGGCCAATGGAATCCCTCTCAAGGGATGTTGCAAGGGGGAAACCCCTTTCCCATTCAGTATGGATTTTTTCCTTTCCATGGGGGGTATGTTAGGGGAAACCTTGGTTCTCCTCTTAGGAACCAGATGGGTGGAGGATTTCATCCATTCAACCAAGGTCAACAAGTTCTTATCCTAATCTTTGGTTCAACTACAAACTCTTTTTGGAAACCTGGTGCGAGTTTCAACCTAGGACCTTCATTTCAGGCTACCAATCAGATAATGATGTAGCCTAGGATACCATTTCTAGCCATGCTGCATTTGCTAGAATTATCAAATTTTATGAATGATCCCATTGATCACAACCCTATATGGCCCAAAATCCCAACAAAAATACCTTCAGACATACCCAAGTTTGAAGGGAAATTTGGCGAGGATCCATAGGACCATGTAACAACAATCCACTTGTGGTGTTCATCCAACTTGATTAATGAAGATTCAATTCGATTGTTTTTGTTCCGGCATACTCTTATAGGAGGCACTGTGAAGTGGTACATTGAACTTGAAAGGGGTAAGTACTTGAATTTTGGTGATTTAGCCATGGTTTTCATAAACCATTTCCATCTCCTTGTTTCGTACGACACCAGGACAAAATTGTTGGCCAATTTTGAGCAAGATAAGGCCACACACATTTCTAATCATATCAAAGAATTAAGGAGAAGGAATGTATTGATTAAATCTATGGTTCCTCTAGAGTTTCTTCTTCGAGTGGATCCTGAAATATCTACTCATGTGCATTTCAAAGTATTTTTTGACTTCGGGAGTGTTTTCTGAAGAACAAGCGATCTTTTAGGCACAACAGGTAGAGCTCATTTACTCTCAATCAAGCATGCTCTATGAGATCATGATTGATACGCCCAAGTCTACTCTCAAATTGGAAAAACCAAAGTATAATCCACATGTAAATGGCATAGTGGGTTCTATTCAAATTAAAGTCACAGACCTGGATATAAGCCAGATGCAAAAACTTGTTATTCGACAACTTGTGGCTGGCCCAACCTCTAGCTTGACCACCCCCACCACCCATTATTCCGATGTACATTTTGTGAAAATGAAGAGTTGGAAGTGTCCTCAGCAACACAATAAGAAGAAAAAAGGAAAGGGTAAGAAGGTTAGTGGGGGAAATAACAAAAAGTTTGATAATAATGTTGAGGGGGGAAAATATGAAAAAAGGAAGGTGAAATATTTATTATGAAGATCACCTTAAACATGAGTTCCCATGGATGGAATAATCCAAATGTCTTATAAATTTGAATCAATAACAACATCCTATTGTGTTGAAAAATCCCTTTCCACAAGAGTAGAATTTGTAGGGTGGTTATTCCAAATTCAACATGCAAGGGGTCACTTCAAGTGTGCCTTCGTCTGAGGGATATTAAGGATTAGTGAATATTCTTATCCATTCAAATCTAAGGGATGTATATTTGTCGAAAATATCTCAGAATTATGATAATCTAGAGTCAACCGAGAAGGGTAAGAAATATTCGGAGGATCAGACCTGTAATACCCTTGTTTTCCCCAGTTTGTAAATATAACTATAAATGGCCAAGAGACTATGGTAGACTAAATATGTGTGAATGTTTGATTTGATGAACCTTTATATAAAAGGGTCAATGTATGATTTTTTTGTGGGAGGAGGAGAGTAACCTATGTCCTTGACTATTGTAGAGCAAGGAGAAAGAACCTCTCTCAGAGCATCATGGTCTAGCTCGGGGGTGGCCAGTGGTAAATCTGTCTGGAGTGGTTGTGCCTATGGTTGGGAGGAAACAAAAACCCCTTTCAACAATCTCTTCACTTTCTCCATTTCTAATAAGTATTAACATACTCTGTGTATATATATTGGAAGCGATGATTGAATTCATGTGTTTATGGTTAAGTATTTTAGTATTTGAACAGTTGCTAAAAATGATCATTTTCTTCTGTAAACTGCTATATCTATATGGTATTTTATTTATATAATTTTAGTTTCTAGATATTCATGGGATGTGAATCCGCAGGAGCATCAGGGTAAGAGTAACTAAAATGTCTAAGTCCTGTTGATCCTTTGAATTTTCCTTAGTGGGAATGTTAATATGAATCCAGTGGGAGAAGGGTGTTCCCTTCAGACTATCCACCCATATGAACGAGGGCTTATTCCCATTTCCTTAACCCATTTTCTTATAAATGTATTATTGCTTAACCCACAAGAATTTACAAAGAACCCATATGACTAGGGTCTCGGAACCCTAGGCTAGTTCGAAAGGAGTTAGGCCTTTTTGGATTTGGGACTTCGGAACTTATGATTCCACAATTCTCAAAAACAACCAAAGGTTGGAGTCGTGAATCAATGAGGTTCGTAGATCTAGGAATCCTGTAGAGATATCTCACAGTCGTTATATCGGACTTAGGAGGAGTAACATTAAGTTCTTCGGTGAAGTTCCACTTCAGGAGAATAGAAGTGGTTTAGCGTCGAAACTCCAAAATGTCGGAGTCACAAATTTCATTGGGACCGTTGAAAGTGGAGGGACATGTGTCCATAGATAAATGGTTATCCAGGATTTCAGGTATTCGAAGGTATAGGGATGTGGGAGCTTCCCCCGGAGCTCTACAATTCAGAGTAAATCATGGCCATGAATGCCAGGTACACGTGGAGATAGATCAGGCATGGTCCAGAGAGGAAGCCAAAATATACACGCCAAACTCCTGAATGCCAAAATTTTGAAGTGACGTGGACCGCTGATCCTTGGATCCTCCAGGATCCCTCTCAGCCATCGATCTGGGGAACCAACCGTTGAATTCCCAATGAACCAGGAACATGTCATGGAGCAATAAGTGCCCCCTACTTGTCCATTGTAAATTGATGTCTATTGAACTAGATCCATTGGATGAGAGGGTACGTGGAAAGCGATCCTATAGTCCAAAGACTTAGTACTCCGAAGGAGCTTGGTCGAGAGTATTCAAGGTGTGAAAACTCCCGAAGTCACGAACGAAAAAGCAATCTAGATCATTGATAGGTAGAGGAAACATGCAATTAGATCCGATATTCTGGAGACTGGGCTCTTCGAGGAATTTGCGAGGTGAGGAGTCGGTAAGGTCTGAAGTTCGGAGCTGCGAAGTAATGAGATTTGTAGATATATGGGTCTATGTGGACTCTCACTGGTCATGAGATCGAAGGGCTGGGAAGTTATAAGTCCAAGATGATGTGGCATCATGATGTCATTCAAGGTGAGGTGGACCCACATTACGTGTGCCATGTCTCACCTAGATATGGCCGATTCATTGACCCTTTATGCCTATTAGATCATGACACATGTCACCCCCTAATGAGGGCATGTTTCACCCCTATCCCTCACCGTGTTTAAGCTTCTGGTTCATCTCGGTCTGGGCAATTTGGTTGGTGACATGTCCGGGACACTGGGAGTCTGGATAACTTTGGTAGTTCAGACAATTTGGGCATAGCATAACAAAGTGTTTTTAAACATCAATTGTCGAACACTGAATGTCAAAAAAGGGACGTTCAACACAAAATGTCGAACTTTGATCACTGAAGGGTCAAGGCCATGTGGTGAGATTTTGGGACTTCGGGGAGTAATAAAAAATGGCGTTCAACACCGAATGCCAAAGACCCTAACTAATAACACTCTGGTTAACTTCAGGAGGCCATAAATTGCGAACCAAAGCTCGAATTTTAGTGCAGTGGTGACTGTTAGAAATCTTGTGGTGAGCAATAGCCAGTGGAGATCCCAGAATTAGGAATTGAGAGAGTTAGGAAAGACAAAATTTGATGCCCCATCCATAGAAATGGTGTTTAGCAATTAGGTGTATTACAAATTCATATCAGAGTATGGAAACAACACTCATCCTTCTTGTGTTTCATGCATGAGTCGCATACAAATATTCTTAGAGAACTTTGTGGGGTAACACCCTACCTCACCCACTTCTATAAAAAACTTACATGAACCTCTACTGAAAAGAGGAACAAAACTTTCTAATGTTAATAGATGTTTTGGAATTATGCATTATATGTTGCTAATGTTCCCAAATAAATAATTTGACTTCAATTTGCAATGATGTGTGTTGTTCATAAATTGGTAGACTAATAACTAACATAAAATGTTCTATCAACACTCAAGCAGTCAATGAACAATAGGGAAAACTATAGAGTAAGGGATGCTGACACACCATGAGTTAGGGGAGAGCTCCCACAATACAGAGGAAGAATCTAATGAAATGAGGGTAGTGGAAACCCCTCTAGATTTGGTGGAAACTGTAAGAAGCCTCATAGAAGAATTACATAGTTACAAGGATGACAATAAAATGATGATCAAGGAGTAGGAAAATAAGATTTAAATTAATGGAGTCCTACTGCAAATTCTATCAGATATACGAAAGAAATTGCAACATGGTACAACTTCCAGTCATGTGCACATGCATCATACTAATAAAACTCCAAGTCCACCTGAGATACAAAATCATGGTCCAGAAAGTGGCCACACAAGGAGGAGCCTGTCAAGAAAGGCCCAATGTGGAGCCAATAGAAACTCAATGGAATATTCCTCTGGTGAGGACACTAACAACTCTATGGAATATTCCAGTGTCAAAACTAGTTCCCATTCCTAGATGAAAATAAAGAAGAGGAAACCTTCCAAGAGTCATGACCTTGAAGAATTCAAGAAAGGCAAACCACCCACATTCGATTTCGAGATTAAGAAGGGGGAAAGCTTCCATTTGGTGGGAGGACCTTAGGAATTTGAGAGGAATCCATGAGAAGGAATTTTCATGGAAACAATTTGAGAAATACTTCAAGAAGAAATACCTGTCATAAAATAACTTTGATGGGAAGACTAAGGAGTTCTATGAACTCAAGCCGGGACAACTCACCATATATGAATATATCAACAAATTCCTTAAGTTGATGAGGTATGTGCCCCACATAAAGGATGAAAAAGTAAAGATACAATGATTTATTAGTGGATTACCTTAGTCCTACTATGAAATAATTGAGTTTTATAAGCCAAAGACTTTAGAAGATACTCTTCAAAAATCAAGGTATTGCTATGAGAAATTCAATAAGAAGACAAAACCCCATGAAGAATGTAAGAAGAAAAACAATTTGGGATTCAAGAAGAAGGGGTTTAAATCCTCGATATGAGCCTTCCTGCCAAAAGAGTGTATCATCAAAACTTTCCATCCTAGAGTGTAAATAAACCATTCAGAGTAGATCCAAGTAAGACTGATAACATGAAGAGAGAAACCTTGAAATGTTGGGGTTGTGGAGACGAACATCTGCTGAGGGACTTTACACATAGGAAACAAAACAATGGGATAGTCTAAAACATCCAAGAGGCTACCACGGTCAATGATGTGGCTAGGAGCATGCCACAAATTTATGCAGCCTTGGATAATAGACAAGATGACCACCAAGATTTAGAGGTGGAGATGGAAGGTATGATTGCCGACCATCCTTTTTCAATTTTAATTGACCTTGGTTCTAATTTGAGTTATGTTTCCCCTCAAACTCTTGAGAAATGTAAATTGAAACAAGTTAAACATGTTAAATCATGGATAGTAAAACTAGCCAATGGAACCAAAAGAAAAGCAATAGAGGTCATACCAGCATGCCAATTTGTTATATGTGGGTTTCCCACCCAAGCAAACCTAAACATACTTTCTCTAGGATATTATGACCTGTTGATTGACATTTACTAGTTGGAGGCCCACAAAACCAAGTTGGGCTGTTACAATAAAACTTTGGAGTATGAAAATGAAGAAGGGTAACCATACAAGGGATTCAAGATCTTGTCTCAATGAGACAAATGTCAACCCTCCAAGTGAAGATGTATTGCAGAAAGGGATGTCCCTTGTATGCAATACAAGTACTAAACTCTATTGAGAATGACAAACCCAACCTAGAGAATCGTCCCATATTACGAGAATATAAATATGTATTCCCGTAAGAGGTGTCAGGTCTACCTCCAAGAAGGGATATTGACTTTTCAATAGAACTCGTACTAGGAGTAGTGCCAGTGTCTAGAACACCCTATATAATGAGTACACCAGAGCTAGTTGCGCTCAAAATGAAGCTGAAGGATATGTGGGACAAAGGCTACATTTGACCTAGTGTGTCCCCATGGGGAGCACTAGCCTTTCTTGTGAAAAAGAAAGATGGCACACTCAGACTATGCATAGATTATAAACAACTCAATAAGATGACCATCAAGAATAAGTATCCCTTGCCAAAGATCGATGACTTGTTTGACCAATTAAAGGGTGCTACAATATTCTCCAAGATTGACTTGAGGTCTGGATACCATCAGGTCCTAATTAAAGATGAAGACATCCACAAGACAACCTTTAGGACAAGATACGTCCACTATGAATTTGTGGTGGTGTCGTTTGGGCTTACCAATTCACCATCCACTTTTATGTGCTTAATGAATAACGTATTCATAAATTTCCTGGATAGGTTTGTATTGCTTTTCATTTATGATATCCTAATATTTTCCAAGAATAGGGAAGAACATGAAGAGCATCTCAAGCTAGTACTCCAAGTACTAAGAGAACATCAGTTCTATTCTAAGCTTAGTAACTGTGACTTTTTCCAGAAACAAGTCCATTACTTAGTCCATGTTATTTCTGAGGAAGGAGTGGCAGTTGATCTTGACAAGATTAAATCCATCATGGATTGGCCTATCCCAAAGGATGTGTCTGATATCAGATCCTTTATAGGCCTAGCAGGATACTATAGGAGGTTCATAAATGGATTCTCCAAGATTGGTTGCCCAATCACCTCCCTTCAAAAAAAGGGGGTTAAATTCATTTGGATATCATAATGTGAAGACATATCTCAAGAGATGAAATACCTTCTAACCAATGCGATGATATGGCATCATGACATCACTGAAGGTGGCATGGACCCACATTACACATGCCACATGTCACCCATATATGGCTGATTCACAGACCCTTTATGCCTATTAGAGAATGATACATGTCATCCCCTAATGAGGACTTGTGTGACCCCTCGCCCTCCCTACATGTGAACTTATGGTTCGTTCTTGTTTGGAAAACATGGTTGGTGATGTGTCTAGGACTTTGGGAGTCTGGATAAATTTGGGAGTTCGGAAGATTTGGGCATAGCATAAAAAAGGGTTGTTGAACGTCGATCGTCGATGATCGAATGCCGAATGTTCAACGAAGGTCGTTGATCGCCGAAACACAAAAAATGTAGGATGTTTGTTGCCGATTGTCAAACACCGAATGCTAAAAAAGGGACGTTCAACACAAAATGTCGAATGTCGATCGTCGAAGCATCAATGCCACATGGCGTGATTTTAGGACTTCAAGGAGTAAGAAAAAAGGGCATTCAGTGTCAAACTCCAAAGACCCCAACTAATAACACTCTGGGTAACTTTGAGAGGCCATAACTTGCATACCAGAGCTCATATTTTAGTGCGATGGCGACCGTTAGAAAGATCGTGGCGAACAATAGCCAATGGAGATCCCAAAATTAGGAATTGAGAGAGGTAGGAAAGACAAAAATTTGATGCCCCATCCCTAGAAAGAGTATTTAGGGGTTGGGTGTGTTACAAGGCCCCTCTTCACATACAAAATCCTAAGAAAGAGACAAAATTGCACATACCTAAGGGTGTCTATAAACGAATGACAAATAACCCCAATGTGAGAGCCACCCCCAATTATTTGATTGTTGAGTATTTCACTCAGACGCCTTGTGCAATGTCCACTTTAGAGGTGCTCCAAAGTTTTCCCTCATAGTGCGTTGCATTATTTTCTACCATAAGAGCTCTGAATTCCTCTAGTCATATCGTAATGAAGTTTGATGCTACAAATGTGAGGCCTCACCTTCCATATCATATATCTTTCCAGATTATTGTTGCTTGCAACAATATTTTGGTTAAGAGAATCATTGTTGATGAGGGAGTGTCAACATGTGTAATGTCCTTGTCATTTTGGAAAGCTATCGGTACTCCCGATCTTACTCCCTCTCCTACTATTGGTTTTCTATTCTACTTTATCCGTTATCTACTTTGATATTCCCCCCCCTAGTAAACCAGAAGGCAATGTAACACATAGGGAATATTTCACAGTCTCACCTGAGATAGCTCTATGGGTGGTTGCATTACTCAGGTTCTTGCAGCCTAGGAATGAGTGGAGATCTGTGGTTATACCGTGAAATATTTATTTATTTAGTCTAACCTCTTGATTAAAGAAATAATTCTCATTCATGCATGTGGAGTATCATATCTAACAAGTTCCTTCATTCATTCATCTAGGATTTAATCCTTAACAAAAATACAAATGCATACATTCAATCACACAACACAAGGTTTACCGTGGTTCACCCCCTCCTGGGTTACGTCCACAAATATTTGGCTCTCAAGCTCTTTATTATCTATCAGCAATATGTCATGTTGCGCGTGTTTACAGTATTGGATCTTACAATATCTACATTCTTCCTAATCCCTATGAGGCCGACTAGATTGCACCAGGATCTTGAGCCTATGATCTAACCCTCATGATTTATTTGCTCACTTATTCCATAGCTCACCAACTTATGAAATAGTACAGTTATTACAAACCTTACAACTTCCAAACTCTCCCTCTGTCCTTCTCTCTCTCTTCGATCTGTCTTGTCTCTCTAATCCATCCTCTCTCTCTGTAGACCTCATAAGTACTACTTATATATATTATTGGCTCATCATCCATTACAATACATTTAAAAAACCATAACCTTAACATCATTTGTCTCCCTTGTATGTGTGCCTCACATGCTTCCCTCGCACTTGTTGATTTTCCTTCTAGTTGTCCTTTCTTCCCTTCTTCCTTATCTTCCCAAAAATAACTTTTTCCCCTTACTAGTTCTACGTCAAATAGGCACCCAACACTAAAATGTGGCTCGTCCCAAGCCACCTATGCTTTGTGCGCTTCTTCAACAGCTCCTGCGAGAGTATGGAACTTGTCTATGAGTTCCCTTGCTTATGTTTGAGCATGAGTGGTATTTTCTTTGAGGGCATATAACACTTGTGGTGCGATATCCTCATTGATCATTTATGTGCACTCTACCTGTGTTTGTGCCATCTTCTTCTTTGCCTCCTCATCCTACACAATGACCTCTGCTACTAGCTCTTGGAGTGATTCCATTTGAGCTTGTCGACCCTTCTTCTGTGTTTGTGCAGTGATTAGCTCTAATTTCATCTTCTTCATCTCATGTATTCCGTTGAGGCACTTAGTGATATTCATCATTTTTTTCCACTGCTTGAGGTCCTGAATAACTACGCTTGTATTTTCCTTTTCCTAGTCCTAGTGTTGGACCTATTAATATTCCTCCATCTTTGTCCATAGTTGTGATGCTTTATCAAACAAGTCGACAACTGCATTGACTTGTCATTCCATTTCATCCATCTGTTTGGCTTCTTTCTGATTCCTTTGTTCCTTCACCTCTGGGGGAGTGGTAGGAATGAGTTGTTCCTGGAGGTTCTCAATATCCTGTCTGTATTGATCAATTGTTTGCACAATCTAATCATTTTTCTGCATTGTCGTGGGCCCTACTATTTGCTCTCTTTTTGGAATTATTTCATAGGCTACAACCACTCCCTGCTCAATCCAATCCATGTGATATTTCTCATATTTGGTCTCGAGATTCACTTGCTCGAGCACCAAATCCAACTCCTCTTTTCTTTCCTTTGTGTGTTGCAACTTTGTTGCGTTTGTTCATGTGCGCGACTGCACCTCCTGCGCGACACTGAGTTGTAGTTTTTATAGTTTCTTGGTTGGTATCCAAACCATTACCAAATGTATTTGTGCCAAATATTTCAAGGGTGTCTGGCCTACAATATCATCCATGTGCAATATGTTGGGTGTAACGTGGAAAGTCAGGATCACCTGTATGATTGTCTGGATCCTCCCATGTTCGCTTGGCAAAACTTCAGCTCCTGCTTCTGATGCTATGGGGAATGGCTATGTTCCTCTGTCTGTCCTCTATGCTTCTCTCATACTCTCTAGGACCTCCCTTATGTTGGCTAGCTCATCCTGAATTTAGTCCCTTAGGTGTTGGGCATCTTCAAGCTCCTCGACTACCTGGTCCTGGACTCTTTTGGCCACAAGGTCCACGTCATCCTCAGTGATTGTATATTTTGGTGGCTTCTTATGCACCTTGGAATTTTTTCACACACCCCCAGGGTGTATGATCAACCTCTTGGTCTGGCCTTGTTCCTATTGGGTAGCACTTGATGTGGTTCCTTGTGTTGTCTCAGCTCCTTTTTCCTATTCTTTCAGTGCCTGGGTGGTGTCCTTTTTCTCGTCCTGGGTACCTTTATTTGGCACAAACCCTTTCTTTTGTTGTGTTGAATTCTAACTTGTCTCTATCTTCTTGGGCACAAATTTATCTCCAGAAGGTGTCTAATATTATCTTGCATCATCCTCCTTATCTGTGGGCATCTCTTGAGTCATAACTGGAACTCTCCAATCATATTTTCAATCCTTCATGGCCATATCTACATCCTCTTCCTTGACGCAGTATCGCAGTTGTATCCATTCCTTCTTAGGATCCCTTCACACTTGGATCCATATGGTATGATTGGCTTCTTTGAAGTTGGTGATGTCTCGATATTCTAGAGTAATTCACCAAGTGTTGGCAATGATTTCTTGTAGGTCATTGTAATACCTTGCGAACATGCTTTCATTTTCACTTCTAGCATTGGAGTCTGAAGTGCTCCCCAATGTTGTGTACCGCACTACGCAAAAACAACTAGTCCGCTCACAAAAGTATGTGTACTGGGAATTCCTCCATATAGCCATTGATTTGTAGATATGTGTCCCTCCACTGTAAGAACCCTCATGGAAGAATTACATACTTATAAGTCTGACAATGAAAGGATGATCAAGGAGTAGGAAAAGAAGATTGAAATTAATGGAGTCCTACTGCAAATTCTATAAGATATACGAAGGAAACTACACAATGGTACAACTTCCATTCATGTGGACATGCATCATACTAATAAAAATCCAATTCCACCTGAGATACAAAAGCATGGTAAAGAAAGTGGCCACACTAAGAGGATCATGTCAAGACAGGCCCAACGTGGAGCAAATAGAAACTCAATAGAACATTCCTCTAGTGAGGACACTAACAACTCTAAGGAATCTTCCAGTGGCAAAACTTGTTCCCATTCCTAGATGAAAATAAAGAAGAGAAAACCTTCCAAGAGTCACGACCTTGAAGAATTCAAGAAAGGAAAACCACCCACATTCGATGTCGAGATTAAGAAGGGGGAAGAAGCAAAAGTTGGGGTACTCAGCTTGAAGAAGTACTTCAAATTTCATGACTACTCTGAAAACCTAAAGGCTCAGATAGCCATTTTCAACCTAAATGGGAAAGATTCCATTTGGTGGGAGGACCTTAGGAATTGTTTCCAAGAGAAGGAATTGTCATGGAAACAATTTGATAAACACTTAAAGAAGAAGTACCTATCAAAAAAGTACTTTGATGGGAAGACCAAGGAGTTCTATGAACTCAAGCTAGGACAACTCACCATAGATGAATATATCAACAAATTCCTTGAGTTGATGAGGTATGTGCCCTACGTAAAGGATGAAAAAGTAAATATGCAATGATTTATTAGTGGATTACCTTAGTCCTACCAGGACATAATTGAGTTTTATGAGCCAAAGACTTTATAACATACTCTTCAAAAAGAAATGTATTTCTATGATAAATTCAAGAGCAAGACAAAACCCCATGAAGACTGGAAGAAGAAAAACAATTTGGGATTCAAGAAGAAGGGGTTTAAATCCTAGAGATGAGACTTCCTTCCAAAAGAGTGTATCATCAAAACTTTCCATCCTAGAGTGTAAAAAAACCATTCAGAGTAGCTCCAAGTAAGACTGATAACATGAAGAGAGAACCCTTGAAATGTTGGGGTTGTGAAGATGAACATCTACTAAGGGACTGTTCGCATAGGAAACAAAACAATGGGATAGTCTCAAACATCCAAGTGGCTACCATAGTCAATGATGTGGCTAGGAGCATGCCACAAATTTATGCAGCCTTGGATAATAGACAACATGAGCACCAATCTTTAGTGGTGGAGATGGAAGGTATGATTTTCAAGCATCCTGTTTCCATTTTGATTGACCTTGATTCTAATTTGAGTTATGTTTCCCCTCAAACTCTTGAGAAATGTAAATTGAAACAAGTTAAACGTGTTAAATCATGGCTGGTAAAACTAACCACTGGCACCAAAAGAAAAGTAATAGAGGTCATACCAACATGCCAATTTTTTATATGTGGGTCTCCCACCCAAGTGAACCTAAACATACTTTCTCTAGGATCTTATGACCTATTGATTGACATGGACTAGTTGGAGGCCCACAAATCCAAGTTGGAATGTTACAATAAAACTTTGGAGTATGAAAATGAAGAAGAAATAAGGGTATCCATACAAGGGATTCAAAATCTTGTCTCAGTGAGACAAATGTCAACCCTCCAAGTGAAGAAGTATTGCAAAAAGGGATGTCCCTTGTATGCAATACAAGTACTAAACTCTATTGAGAATGACAAACCCAACCTAGAGAATCATCCCATATTATGAGAATATAAATATGTATTCCCATAAGAGGTGACAGGTCTACCTCCAAGAAGGGATATTGAATTTTCAATAGAACTCGTACCAAGAGCAGTGCCAGTGTCTAGAACACCCTATATAATGAGTACAACAAAGCTAGTTGCGCTCAAAATGATGCTGAAGGAGATGTGGGACAAAGGATACATTCGACCTAGTGTGTCCCCATGGGGATCATTAGCCTTTTTTGTGATAAATAAAGATGGAACACTCAGACTATGCATAGATTATAAAAAAATCAATAAGATGACCATCAAGAATAATTATCCCTTGCCAAGGATCGATGACTTGTTTGACCAATTAAGGGGTGCTACAATCTTCTCCAAGATTGACTTGAGGTCTGGATACCATTAGGTCCTAATTAAATATGAATACATCCACAAGACAACCTTTAGGACAATATATGTGCGCTATGAATTTGTGGTGGTGCCGTTTGGACTTACCAATGCACCATCCACTTTTATTTTCTTAATGAATAATGTATTCATAAATTTCCTGGATAGGTTTGTATTGGTTTTCATTGATTATATCCTAATCTATTCCAAGAATAGGGGAGAACATCAAGAGCATCTCAAGCTATTAATCCAAGTAATAAGAGAACATTAGTTCTATGCTAAGCTTAGTAAGTGCGACTTTTTCTAGAAACAAGTCCATTACTTAGTCCATGTTATTTCCGAGGAAGGAGTGGCAGTTGATCCTGACAAGATTAAATCCATCATGGATTGGCCTATCCCAAAGTATGTGTCTGATATCGGATCCTTTATAGTCCTAGCAGGATACTATAGGAGGTTCATAAATGGATTCTCCAAGATTGGTTGTCCAATCACCTCCCTTCAAAAAAAGGGAGTTAAATTCATTTGGACATCAAAATTTGAAGACATATTTCAAGAGATGAAATACCTTCTAACCAATGCACTTGTATTGAAGCTTGTAGACCCAAACAAGGACTTCCTTGTGTGTACAGATGCCTGCAAGGAAGGGCTCGAAGGAGTCATTATGCAAGAAGGACATTTGATTTGCTACGAATCCAGAAATTGAATGAGCATGAAGTCAATTATGCGACCCACGATATGGAATTGGTTTCCATAGTGCATGCTTTAAAAATGTGGAGGCATTACCTCTTATGTAGAAGATTTGTACTTATGATAGACCATAGTGGATTGAGGTATTTGTTTGACAAACCAAAACTCAATGTGAGACAAGGTAGGTGGATGGTTCTCCTTAGTGAGTTTGATTTTGAAATCAAACATATCAAAGGAAAGGAGAATAGGGTGGTTGATTCCCTTAGTAGAAGTATGAAAGTGGTTCACTTGGAAGCTGTAAGCGCCAGTGAATCAAACATCAAAGAGAGAGTCAAAAGTGCACAATAAACATATGCATTTTTCAATACTGTGACATCATACCTAAAGAAAAAGCCCACCGAGATGAAGTACGAAGGCTATCAGATGCATAGTCATGGCCTATTGACTTAAAAGGGCAGATTGTGTATTCCAAATTATGACGACTTGAAGAGGTTCATAATGGATGAATTACACAAAAGACCATATACTGGTCATCCTGGTTATCAGAAAATCATCACGACCACTAGGAAATTATTTTTTTGGCCCATATTGAAAAATGACATAGTTGATTACTTGGATAAGTGTCTAGAATGTCAGCAAGTCAATGCAGATCACCGGAACCCAGCAGGGTTGTTTCAACCCTTACTAATTCCCAAATGGAAATGAGAAACCATCTCCATGGATTTCATCACAGGATTACCAAGATCAACCAAACAGAACGACACCATCATGGTAGTTGTGGAAAAACTGAGCAAGTGGCACAGCCTCCCCAACCCATAGGTCAGAATTCCATGCACATAGGATATTTCCTCTTCCACTGGCCCGAAGAGCTCTCAACAATTGGCTCTTCTATTTCCCTTTCGAGAAATCTTCACCCACAAATAACCTTGAGAAATTCCCCCTTATACTTCAAGAGATCTGACTTCGTGATTCCGAGTATACTATGGTCAAGCGTCTTGTCTCTCCGACCCCCAACACCCAAATTACCGAAACTCTAATGCACTCAGATGGTTGACTTTTCAACAAATCTTCATTCCATCGGGATTTCAGAATTCATGATTTCACGAATCCTGATGCAACGATTTCGGGACTTCACACCATGAAACCCCAAAATGGTCAATGAAATTGATTTCCTTGTCAATAATGCGCCACCTGTCTGCCCTGCTAATTCCTATGGCCCACACGATCCTTTCATCCCTTTGGGACTTCGCACTTCGTGATTTCGCGAGTCCTGATGCAAATATTTTGGGACTTCAACTCACGAAACCCCGAAATAGAAATCCACGGGTAAATCCAACGGACCTTGTTGGTTTGGATCTACGGTTCTGCCTCTCCTGAGCTTGGACCTTTGAGAACACTCTCCGTAACTCCTCTGCTCCTTCTTGAGATCTGACGTCTTATGGGACTTCGTGAATTCTCCACGGGGAATTTCGACCGTCCGTTCCTCGTCCTTCTCAAGGACTTCTGCAACTTTTTACCAAAATGGGTTTCAACGGTACTTAACCACCTGAGACACAAACTTGCGACGCCTTCTCAACGCTCCCATGCACAAAATTCCTATGCTTCTCTTCGATAATTTCAAAGGCTTTATCCTTCCTGATCTTTTTCCAAATCTGATTCTTAAGAAGACTCCTGCATGTACTCCTTGCGGAAAATTCCTCAATTACTCCGAGGAATTGAAATCTTTCGACTCTGCGGACTCCCTGTAGTAGAAATCTCTCAACACTTCGCTCAGGTTACAAAACCTGAATCTCTACTTGGCCTGCGCACACCTTGCATGACTCCTTGGCTTAACTTATACTTCTATGAAAATGAGAATAATCGTTATCTCTCCTGAGCTTTCAGAGATGAACTCTGACTTCTGTCAATGCACTCCCTGTGGACAAACTCCACTGCACTCCTTGAAGGAATTTTACTCACTCAGGCGGAGAAACAATTCAAACTCATTTCAAACATTCAACAAGAAATCATACACACATATCATCAACAACAATGCATGACAGAAAGAGTAAAACATTCATGAGCATAATATAAAACAATACATACACAGAGAATATTTGAACCCCATGAGTCTGAATCAAAGCCCTTTTATTAATCTAGAACTTCTGTACATGGAATTCTTCTACACAGCTCTCTGCTTCTTCTCTCCTATGCTCTATCTAATATTACAATAATACAAGTGAGGGCGTCTATATCCGTTTTCCCTCCGACTCCTAAAATTGTCCAATCTAGGAATTCAATTCTACCTACTTGCATTAACTATTATAAATGCCTTCTACCTACTATGGATGAGAGTGAATCGATCAAGGTCCTTGTACATTATACAAGTGTGCCTCCACTTGATGACTTCATTAATGTTTCAGGACATTTTCAAAATTTGCACTGGGTGCTTTTCCAACTGTCTTTTATCTTCGCGCTGACTCGCTTGAGATGCTCCTGCATCATACTCCCTCGCTTGAAAATTTTCATGGGCTCCTGTCCATGAGCTCACGCATGGTTTTTCCATGCCCCTAGATCTATGATTCATTCTCCCAGCTAGCATATTCAATTGGATGGCCCTTCCATTTGACCAAATACTCAAAGTATTGCTTTTGCTTGGTCTTCTTGCCAATTCTTTTGTCCAGTATGCGCTCCATCTGCGGCTTCTCTGCAACTGACATCTACTTCATCCATTGGACCTCTGGTTGTTCATTTCCTACCCCTTCTTCCTCATCTTTATATAGGTACAAATCTAAGACATTGAATATCGAAGAAATTCCAATTCCATCAGGTAATTCAATCTCATAAGCATTTTCCCCAAATTTCTTGAAGACCTTACATGGTCCGATCTTCTTCATCTTCAGTTTGTTATATGTCCCCTTCAGGAACCTTTCCTTTCTCAGATGTGCTAGAATCAAATCGCCAACTTCAAATTGAAGCTGTCTTCGGTGCTGATATTCTCTCCGCTTATATTCCTGGCTCGAATGTTGCAATCGCTCCTTCACTTGGCTGTGAAGTTCCTTCATCGCCTCTGCAAAATCTTCTGCACTAGCGCTCCTAGTCGCAGTCTGTTCTGAATCCCTCAATTCAGAAATTCCTCTCGGCTTCATGCCATAAACAATATGGAATGGAATCTTCCCCATGCTTCTATTATCTGAGTCATTATAAGCAAACTCTACCTGTGGTAATATGTTGTCCCACTGGTTGTGGTGTTCTGTCACCAAGCTCCTCAACAAGTCTCCCAAACTTGTGTTCACAACTTCTGTTTGTCCATTGGTATGAGGATGATAATATGAACTGAATGATAAGTTAGTTCCCGTCTTCTTCCATAAGGTCCTCCAAAAGTGTCCTACGAACTTAGTGTCTCAATCCGAAACTATGCTCCTTGGTAATCCATGAAGTCGAATGACTTCTTTGAAAAACAGGTTCGCAATGTGAGTTGTGTCACTAGTTTTCTGAGATGGAATGAAGTGTGCCATCTTGGAAAATCTATCCACCACCACAAAGATTGATTCGAACCCTCTTTGTGTTTTTGGCAACCCCAATATGAATTCCATGCTGACTGCATCCCATGGCTTCTCAGGTATGGGTAATGGTTGATAAAATCCTGCATTCTGACTCCTTCCTTTCGAATGTTGGAAAATTCTGCATCTGTCTATGAATATTTTAACTTCTTCTCGCATTCCTGGCCAAAAATATGACTCATTCAACTTTGTGAACGTCTTTCCATGACTGAAATGTCCGGCCAATCCTCCACTTTGTTTCTCCTTCAGCAAATTCTCCCTCATGGAGCCTTTTGGAATACAAAGTTGATTACCTTTAAACAGTAATCCTTCCTAGATCATATATTCTGCCCATTGGCTTCTATCCCTGAGATTGGATTCTCAGCTGCTTCATATGCCTCCTTAAAATCTGGATCATCTCTATACATGTCCCCGAGATCATCAAAACCCAATGTTTTGACTTTGAACTCCTGCAATAGCAAGCACTTCCTGCTCAAAGCATCGACAACTTTGTTAGCGGTACTAGAAATATCTTTGATCACAAAAGTAAAGTTCTGCATGTATTCAACCCATTTAACATGTCTTTGATTCAACTTTTCCTGTTGAGTCACAAATTGCAATGCATGATTGTCACTGTATAAGACAAACTCCTTCGGGATCAAGTAATGTCTCCATTTCTTCAATGCCCGAATAATAGCATAAAACTCCTTGTCATACATGGAGTATTTCATCTTTTCTTCGTTCAGCTTCTCACTGAAGTATGCTATCGGTCTGTCTTCTTGACTCAAGACTACCTCTATTGCAAATCCACTTGCATTGCATTTCACTTGAAATGTCTTTTGGAAATCAGGAAACACTAGGATTGGTTGTTCCATGATTTTCCTCTTCAACAGATTAAAACTCTTCTTAGCCTCTTATGTCCAGTGAAATATTTGTGTCTCTTCTTCACTGTGTCCATCATCGGTGCACTATTTCCACTGAAATTCCTGATGAACTTACGGTAGAAACTAGACAATCCATGAAAACTTCTCACCTCAAAGGTATTCTTCGGTGATGGCCAATTCTTAATTACCTCCACCTTATCTGGATCCATCCTCAACTCATCTACAAAAATAACAAACCCCAAATAAATGAGCTCTGTAGCCAAATGTTTCAGATGTTCAGCTTCTGTTTTGCTGAAAATCAGTATATCATCAAGATACACAATGACAAATTTTCTGATGAAATCTTTTAGGACTTCATTCATCAATCTCATTAAAGTACTTGGTGCGTTTGTTAAACCAAATGACATAACAAGCCCTTCATACAATCCTTCGTTGGTTTTGAATGCTGTCTTCCATTCGTCACCTTCTCTCATACGAATTTGATGATATCCACTTTTCAAATCAATCTTTGAAAAACTTTTGGCTCCACTCAAGCAATCCATCAGATCATCCATCCTTGGCAATGGAAATATGTACCTGATGGTTATTTTGTTGATCTCCCTCGAGTCAGTACACATCCTCCAACCTCCTTTCTTTGGAATGAGTACTGTTGGAACAGTACATGGACTCAAGATTTCCCTAACCAAACCTTTGTCCAACAAATCCTGGACTTGTCTTTTGACCTCTTCATTCTCTTGCGGAATCAATTTGTACGCTGCTTTGTTTGGTAAACTGGCTCCTGGTATGAGATCAATATGATGACTCACACTTATGATCGGTGGTAACGAACGAGGTAGTTCATCCACTACTATGTCAATGAACTCTTCCAACAGTTCTTGAACCTCTTTTGGTAAATCATCTACCCTTGTGCTGGTTAAAACAATCCTTGGTTTCCTGACCATAATGAATTGTGGTTCCTCCTTCTTATTAACCTCTGTAAGAAGTTCCTTCCCACTCATGAGAAGTACAGTGTTGCTTACTTCAGGTTTCACCTCCTTATCCCTGATTAGAAGCAACATGTGAGTTCTCCCATTCTTCTCTAGGGTGTATGTGTTTATTCTCCCATCATGAATCACATTCTTGTCATATTGCCACAGTCTACCCAGCAATAGATGAAAAAAATCCATGGGAATGACATCACAAAGTATCTTATCATTATACCCTCCTATCTGAAATTCAACTAAACATTGTTTAGTGACAGTTACCTGATGCCCTTTTTGTAGCCATGAAACTCTGTATGGGCTTGGATGATCAATCATCTCCAGCTCCAGTTTCTCTACCATCTCTATTGAAATGAGATTATTTGTGCTACCACTGTCCACAATGACCTTGCATACCCTGTCTTTGGTCTTGCAAACAGTCCAAAAAAGTCTGTTTCTTTGGACTAAACTCTCCACCTCCTTCTCTGGTGTCAAAAGATCTTTTCGCATCATCAACGATCTTCTGCCTTCAGCATCCTTTGCCTCAACATTCCGCCTCTATGCTTTGGCGATGTGAGTCTCACCTCCTTCCTCTTTCTTCTTGTTTAGACATTCATAAGACTTGTGTCCATTCTTTCCACATGTGAAGCATGTTATTACTCCACCTCTTCCTCTTCCTCTACCTCTGGTACGAGGACAAATATTATTATCAACATAATCTCTTCTCTGTTCGGTATGATGCCCTATGTGTTCAGCATATTTCCTTCACTGTGAGCTTCCACTTCTCTCAGTTTGAGTCTTAGGTTTCTTCCAGTATTCCTTTGGCTTCTGACTTCTATCTTGGATGACTAACTTTCCCTTGGGCTAACTTCTTCCTCAGCCTCTTTGACCATGCTTTCATCTTAGCTTCTCTTTCACTTTTAGAGCCATTTGATAAGCATCTTCCACCATTCGGATGGTCAACATACTCATCTCATCCTAAATTTCATACCTCGGGCCATTCATATACCTGGCAACCTTTTCACCATTACTTTCACGATGACCCACTCTGATGTTCAGCCTGTAGAGCTCTTCAATGTACTCCTTCACTGTCATCATCTTCTTTCTCAAGTTTTGCATCCTTCGAAACATAGTAATTTGATAATCTCTGGGGATGAATTTTTCCTTCATCTTTGCGATCATCTTGTCCCAACTCTTGATATTTTGCTTTCCTTGGCAGCATCTATCAGCTTGTAGCTCATCCCACCACAATGTTGCATGTCCCTTTAATTTTGTGACAACATGTTTGACCTTCTTGTCCTCTTCGACATCTTCATAGTCAAAGTATGTGTCCAAATCTCTAATCCAATCTAGAAGATCCTCTACATCCAAGTTTCCCTCATAAACTGGAATGTCCATCTTGGCTCTTGCACTCATTCTTACAACATCTCTAAGCAAGGGTTCATTTGCTGCATCTTCTGCTGTGACTTCTTCTTCGTCATGTCCAGCTTCATTTTCACTTTCAGAATCACTAAGATCCCCAAACCGGCTATGCACCTCTGTGTTGTCTCCATGTCCTCAAGTATGGCACATAATTCATGAATTTCTCTTTCTATGGCTAGATCAGGCATCTTCCTACCCCTTCTTCTCGGTATTTCCCTCTCCTCTGGCGAATCGGGTGTTTTCCTGTCCCTTCTTCTCGGTGGCATGGTCAATTCTCCTTTTCCCTACTACAGAAAGAAAAGGAATTTTTTGTGCTCTCATACCAAACTGGTGTAGCCTCCCCAACCTGCAGGTCGAAAGTCCACGCACACAGGATCTTTCCTCTTCCACTGGCCCGAAGAGCTCTCAACAATTAGTTCTTCTATTTCCCTTTCAGGAAATCTGCACCCACAAATAACCTTGAGAAATTCCCTCTTATACTTCGGGAGATCGGACTTCGCGATTCTGAGTATACTGTGGTCAAGCGTCTTGTCTCTCCGACCCCCGACACCCGAATTATCGAAACTCCGATGCGCTCGCAAGGTTGACTTTTCAACAACTCTTCATTCCATCGGGATTTCAGACTTTGTGATTTCACGAATCCTGATGCAAAGATTTCGGGACTTCACCCCACAAAACCCTGAAATGGTCAAAAAAATTGACTTCCTTATTGATAGTGCGCCACCTGTACACCTTGCTGATTCCTATGGCCCACACGATCCTTTCAGCCCTTTGGGACTTCGCACTTCATGATTTCTTGAGTCCTGATGCAAATATTTTGGGACTTCAACTCATGAAACCCTGAAATAGAAATCCACGGGTAAATCCAACAGACCTTGTTGGTTTGGATCTACGGTTCTACCTCTCCTGAGCTTGGAACTTTGAAAACACTCTCCATAACTCCTCTACTCCTTCTTGAGATCTGACGGCTGGCGGGAATTCACGAATTCTCCACAGGGAATTCTGACCATCCATTCCTCTTCCTTCTCAAGGACTTCTACAACTTTTTACCAAAATGGGTTTGAACTGTACTTAACCGCCTACAACACAAACTTGCGATGCCTTCTCAACGCTCCCATGCACAAACTTCCTATGCTTCTCTTCGACAATTTCTAAGGCTTTATCCTTCTTGAAATTTTTCCAACTCCAAGTCTTAAGAAGAATCCTTCACACACTCCTTGTGGAAAATTCCTCAATTACTATGAGGAATTGAAATCTTTCGACTCTGCGCACTCCCTATAGCAACTGTCTCTCAACACTTCGCTCAGGTTACAAAACCTGAATCTCTACTCGGCCTGTTCACACCTTGCATGACTCCTGGGATTAACTTTTACTTCTATGAAAATGAGAATAATTGTTATCTCTCCTGAGATTTCAGAGATGAACTCTGACTTCTGTCAATGCACTCCCTGCGGACAAACTCCACTGCACTCCTTGCAGGAATTTTACTCACTCATGCGAAGAAAAAATTGAAACTCATTTCTTACTCTTCCTCTTAGATTTCAAACATTCAACAAGAAATCATACACAGATATCATCAACAACAATGCATGAAAGAAAGAGTAAAACATTCATGAGCATAATATTCAACAATACATACACAGAGAATATTTGAACCCCATGAGTCTGAATCAAAGCCCTTGTATTAATCCAAAACTTTTGTACATGGAATTATTCTACACAGCTCTCTGCTTCTTCTCTCCTGTGCTCTATCTAATATTACAATAATACAAGTGAGGGTGTCTATATCTGTTTTCCCTCCGACTCCTAAAACTGTCCAATCTAGGAATTCAATTCTACCTACTTGCATTAACTATTATAAATGCCTTCTACCTACTATGGACGAGAGTGAATCGTTCAAGGTCCTTTTACATTATACAAGTGTGCCTCCACTTGTTGACTTCATTAATGTTTCAGGACATTTTCAAAATTTGTGCTGGGTGCTTTTCCAGCTATCTTTTATCTCTGCGTTGACTTGCTTGAGATGCTCCTGCATCAGCAAGGCTTCTCACTTCATACCCATCAAGTCAAATTGTAAGGAAATATATATTGCCAACATATTCATGAAATGGATATTTAGGCTGCATGCCATGCATATGGAAATTATATATGATAGAGATACAAAATTTACTTCAAAATTTTGGAAATACATGTTTGTTGGTTTTGAAACAAAATTTCTCTTTAGTACATGCTATCACCCTCAAACTGATGGGAAGGTAGAGAGGGTAAACCAATTATTAGAAGACATGTTGATGATGCATCTAATGCAATAACCCATGAAGTTGGAGGACTACCTACCACTGGTAGAGTTTGCCTACAACAATGGCTATTAAGAGTATTTAAAAATGAGCCCTTTTGAAACCCTCTATGGAAGACAATGCAACATTCCAATCAGTTGGAACAACCTAGTAGACAGAGTTACAATCGGTCCAGATATGATAAAGGAAATGGAACAACAAGTAATTCAGATCAGACAAAATATGAAGATAGCCCAGGATAGACAAAATATCTATGCATACATGAAAATGACGCCTAGAGAGTTCAAAGAAAGGGATCATGTGTATCTCTGAGTTAGACCTAGGAAGAGCTCTTTGAGGATGGGAGATTGTGCCAAGTTGACACCTTAGTATTGTGGACCCTTTGAAGTTTCAGATAGAGTGGGACCAGTAGCCTATAGTCTAACACTTCCTCCCATAGTGAAGACACATAATGTTTTCCATGTTTCTTTATTAAAGAAGTATGTACACTATTCTAATCATATTATTGACTGGTATGTGATTCAAGTGGAACCCCAGGGATAATTCTAGTAGAAACTAAATGCATAATAGATAAGAAGGAAACCCCACTCAGGAACAAAACCATTGCGCAGGTCAAGGTGCAGTGGACACACTTTGTCCTAGATGAGGCTACATGGGAAATGGAGGATGCCATGAAACATTCATATCCATTTTTGTTTACCTCTGTACATATAGAGCACATCGACAGATAGAACATCGAGGACATTGTTCCTTTAAGGAGGAGGGGATTGTAATACCCACGTTTCCCCCAATTTGTAAATATAAATATAACTGGCCAGGAGACTATGGAGGAAGAAATATGTGTGAATTTTTTATTTGGTGAACCTTTGTATAAAAGGGTCAATGTATGAATTTTATGTTATTAATAGAAATTGGATATGTGTTGCACAACTACTGAAAGGGGACAAATATAGATCTGCAAGATAATATAGTAGAGAGAAAAACATTGAGAAGAGAGGAGAATAGGTTTTTGACTCTGGAGTTGAGCGAGAAACTGAGAATCAAGCTAATTTTTTCTATAAGAATACATGGGCATGGTTTCACTAAAGGATGATAAACGAGGCTGACAAGTAATTGAGGAAGTACTTGTGCAGACCTCCTTGCTTGTAGTAGAGAAAAACCAATTTCCAGTTTCCTATGGGAGGAGGAGAGTAACCTATGTCCCCAACTATTGTGGAGCAAGGAGAAAGAATCTCTCTTAGAGCATCATGGTCTAGCTCGAGGGTGGCTAGTGGTAAATCCATCAGGAGTGGTTATTACTATGGTTGGGAGTAAACAGGCACCCCTTTCAAGAGCCGCTTCACATTCTCCATTTATGATAAGTATTAACATACTCTGTTTATATATATTGGAAGGGATGATTGAATTTTTGTGTTTATGGTTAAGTCTTTTAGTATTTAAATAGTTACTAGAAATGCTCATTTTCTTCTTTAAACTACTATATCTATATGTTCTTTGATTTATATCAGTTTAGCTACTATAGATTCACGGGATGTGAATCCAAGGAGAGTCGCAGTAGGAGTAACCAAAATGTCCAAGTCATGTTGATCCTTTGAATTTTCCTTAGTGGGAATGCCAATACTAATACTGTGGGCGAAGGGTGTACCCTTAAGACTATCCACCCATATGACTAAGGGATTATGCCCATGTATTTAACCCATTTGCTGCTAAAGGGATTAGCGCGTAGAACACAAAAAATTCCAAAGGGCCCATATGACCAGGGTCTGGGAACCCTGGGCTAGTTCGAAATAAGCTAGCCCTTTTTGTCTTTGGTACTTCAGAACTTATGATCCCAAAATTCTCGAAAATAGTCGAAGGCCAGAGTCATGAATTAAGGAGGGTTGTAGATCTAGGAATCTGATGGAGATATCTCTCAGTAGTTAGATCAGACCAATGAGGGGTAACGTTAAGTGCTTCGATGAAGTTCCAATTCAGGAGAATAGAAGTGGTGTAGCACCGAAACTCCTGAATGTCGGAGTCGCGAAGTTCATCGGGACCGTTAAAAGTGGAGGGACACATATCCAAAAATCAATGGCTATATGGGAGTACAGGGCCCAGCTGTGAAGAGTTCACTCCACGCACTGTGTTGTAGCCATGACGAACCCAACAAGGACTTCCTCTTTGTGGCACTTCCTGAGAAGCTTGCACGCCATGAGTTTGGTGTCCAGCCTTGTCGTTTCTTCAATGATGTGCTCGATGATGATTCAATGTGACCTTCTCTCTATGACATATGTCTTCTTCATCTCCTTTTCCAACTCCTTCTCCCTTCTCTTGTCATCGAGGTATTGCACGAGATTCTCCTCTCGAGAGGGCATCTCTGTAATAAAAGATGAGCTCTACGCCCATAGATACAAGATATTCTACCCATGGGTACCCTCTGTGGGTGACTTCCATTAGCTTCTTAACGTAGTTTTTTCATCGTGACCCCTTCCTAAATGTGGGATATCCAACAGGTTTAGAATACCGGTGTTGGCTAGTCTGACTGCCCAGTGTTTCGGTTGCAAAATTTGATCGTCAAAGGGTCCTATACCCACGTTGTCTAGGTAGACTTGCCTTTCAAATTCAGGGAACTTGTCCACGTCGGTCACATCATGGTCTGAGTATCATATTTTTTCCACACATCTTAAAAGGTTAGGTGTGGTGTGCACCCCTTCTGGAATGCACAGTAAGACTATGGTTGTTGCAACCTATTTGTGTGGTGATCTTGCTATGGGTTTTTTTCTCTTTCGATGTGGTGGATGAATCGAGGTTCCAACCTCCATTTTTATGTCATCTTCATATTCCTCTGGCCAACCGATAACATCTTCTACTATACCCTCTTGTTTCTGCTCTGACACTAGTGTGTCCGACCGTCCTGGCATGATCATTTACCCTTGGCACCTCTTCAATGTATTCAGGCCACAAAGGATTTACTGTGTCTTTGGCCTGCTGGCCCCATCCCATTTTTGACATATCATTGTCCATGGCAACTACTGTTGTTGATTGGGTTTCCTCCGACACAGGTGTGGGGATCGCTGGTTACATATTGGGTGAGGGAATTTTGTCCAAGTTGACGAATTTGACAGTCTGTGTGGGTTTCTATTTCATTCCCTGTGGTTTTTGTGGCGCTCAGAGGTTGCTACAAGGTTTTCTACAGGTCTGGCTCGGTGCACCTAGCTTGGGTGGTGCCATGGTGGTTAAGATGATTTTTGTCGAGCTAGTTCGCTCTGCAACTCTTGCTAAATCACCCTCTGCTCTTTATACTCTCTCTCTGTATGCACTTTCTCAATTTCACAATAACCCTTTCGTTACCCAAGTTCCTTACTTATATAGCGAGTGGTGTGAAACTTCTTGGAGAAGTTACCCAAGTTGTGGTTTAAATGAATTGGTGCCTCTCACGTACGTGACATTGGATTCCCTTGATGTTTCCAGTTGGCGCGATTAATGCAACTCCACTTTGAAATTTATTGTCATTCAATTTTGATAGACACCGCCATTTGGGGCCTTTTTTTCGTAACTTCCATTTTTCAAATTTCCTCCTTTTTTTGACCATTGGTCCTTTTTCCAGCGCGCTAAGTTTTCCAAGTGTGTGATATGTTGTTTGTCTGGTGTGCATGGAAATTTTATTTTTTTCATGCTAAATATATTCTAGCTACTTGTTGTCTTCTGGTGTCTGGCACGATAACCTCTCTGTTGTTGTGCACAGTCCTTTGTTGTTTGGTGCATTTTTTTTTAAAGTGCTAGGAGGTCGACTGTCCCTATATAGTTTCATTCGAATCCCATTGATCATTCTTCTAAGTTATGTTCCTTCCAAATCCTTCAATTGTACATCTACCCATTCTATGACAATCTTTACTTCATATGGTCCCAACCAATGCATTCTAAGTTTTCCTGGGTGTTGGAGAGATTTATTGTCATACACCAAAACTATGTCTCCCTCCTTGAAACTTTTCCTTTTGATATGCCTATCATGCCAAGCTTTGTCCCTTGCTTTCTGTACCTCTTGGTGAAACCCTACTATAATTCTATCTTCTTCCATGAGCATCAACTGACTTAGCCTTTCTTGTACTTCATGTCGCTCTGTCATGTGAGTAATTGTTGCTACACATAGACTAGGTACCAAAAATTCTAATGGCACCACTACTTCTTGTCCATACACCAATCTAAATGGTGTCTTCCCTAAAAATGTTTTACGTGTGGTCCTCTATTCCCACAATACTACTAGTATCTTCAAGTCCCAATCATCCCTGTTGACATTGCAGATATTTGTCAGTGCATTCTATAGGATCTTATTAAAGGCTTGCACTGTTCCATTTGCATGAGGATGATATGGTGTACTCTTTTGATGATAGACTTCAAACTTTTATATCATAGATTTAATAGTGTTTTTAATCAAGTGAGTGCCTTGGTTACTCATCAAAATCCGTGGGAATCCAAATCTAGTGATCACTTTCTCAAACAAGAAGTGTGTTGTTGTCTCTGTGTTGCAATCTTTTATTGGTGTTGCTTCTGCCCATATTGTTAAGTGCTCTGTCACAGTAAAAATATACCTTGCTCCTGACCTCTTTGTTGGTGGGTTAATTGGTCCCACAAAGTCTATTGCCCATTTGTCGAATACCTACAAGTTTACTTGTGGCCTTAGGGGAATCTCATCCCATCTATTAGGTTTACCAACCCTCTGACATACATCACATCTCTAGTGGTAGTCCTTTGAATATCTGTCAACAATCAAGCACTAGAGTCCTGCGCACAATACCTTATGTGTGGTAGCTTTTCCTACATAATGTCCTCCTGCTATTCCCTCATGGGTCTCGGCTAAAATCCTAGATCTTTCATGTTCTAGAGCACACATTCTCAATACGTTGTCTACACCCATATTGTATAAGTGTCCTACAATCAATTGATAGTTTGCAACTCTGACTACCAGATTTTTCTTATGTGAAATGTTGAATTATTGTGGTGAAGTCCCTGTACTCAAGTATTGAATGATGTCAGCAAAATATTCATCAACTACTTGGACTGAAAATAACTTTGCATTGGGAAATTTGTCCTCTATATTCATAGGTTCCTCTCCATTGGTGATCCTTGATAGGTTATCAGGTCCTGCATTCAACTTCCCTGGTTTGACTATTACTTCAAAGTCAAATTCCTGGAACAACAATAACCATCTAAAAATTATCCCCCCCAACACTGGCTTGTTGAGTAGGTATTTGAGAGATAAATGATTTGTAAACATCTTGAAATGTTTTCCCACTATGTAATGTCTGAAATTCTGAAGTGCATAGACCATAGCTAAGCCTTGTCTTTCTGTGATATTGTGATTCTTCTTTGACTCTGACAGTTTTCTACTAGCAAATTCTATAGGATGGTCCAATTCCTCTATTCATGGCTATGCCAGAATATCTCTAAGTGATATGGATGATGCGTATAGATGAACATGGAATGTCTTTTCCCAATTTGGGAATAATAGTATTGGTGTGGTTACAGTCCAATCCTCGGTGACAATCCTCATTCCACTGAAACTTGTTATCTTTTCTCAACAGTTTCTCCATTAGCGCAGTGATCTGCGCATACACTTTTATGAATTTCCTGTAGTATCATGTATGTCCCAATGTTTTTCTTAATTGACGTACTGATTTTGGTGGGGGTAGATTAACAATTATTGCAATCTTGGCAGGATCTACTAGAAATCCTTGTTTGCACACTATATGGCCCAATAGTATCCCAAAGGGTGTTTCAAAGATGCACTTCCTGATGTTTAGTGATATTTGACACTTCTTGCATACTTCTAACATCAACCTCAACACCTCTACATGGTCTTTCAACAAGTTGTAGACTGTCCAATCATCCATATATACCTTTAGAAACTGGTGGATGAATTCTTTGAATGCAACTATGACTACTCTGGAAAATATTGTTGGTGCATTCTTCAGTCCAAAAGGCATGAATTTTTACTCGTAGGACCCTCATTTTTTGGAAAAAATGGTCTTGTACCTATCTTTTGCAGCTATCTTGATCTGATGGTAGCCTGAGAATCCATCAATGAATGTGTAAGCTTATTGGCCTCCTACATTCTCCAACACCTCATATGTGAAAGGAGTAGGGAAAGGGTCATGTAGGAAAGCATCATTGAACTTCCTCGGGTCGAAACATATTCTTATCCCTCCCTAGTTCTTCTCCTAAACTACCATAGGGCTTACCCATTCAAATTCCTCTACCGGTTCTATGATTCCCGCCTCCAACATCCTGTCAATTTCTGCTTTCACTTTTTTCTTATATATTGGGTTTAGTCTATATGGTCTCTGTCTGATCGATCTTTCCTGAGATCTGAGAGGTATCTTCATTTCACCTAGATCTTCTACTATGCCTTTCATTTATGTGAACATTGTTGGGAACAGGTCATTGTACTCACGTAGTAACTCTGTTATGCTTTCTACTATTTGCTCATCCCAGTAGTTTCCAATGCTGGCCATTTTGGGATTCTCATTTGTCCCAATGTTGACTTTCTTTATCACCTTGATCGGCATAATAAATAATTATGATTCCAGAGGTGGAACTTCCACCTTATCTCTTTTACCTTCAACTTCTATTATCTGAATGTTGCGTGGGTCATCTTCATCTGGTGCTTCTTCCTGCACATGGTAGCATGACAATAATTCTTTTACTTTCTATCTATTCTGGTGTTGATATTCTATCATAAGTTCAACTTCCATTTATTTAATGAATATCACCCCTCTGATTTGTTTGAGTGTTGAGTCTATTTTGGGGTTCTCATGTTCAAATGAGAAAGTGACTATAAAATTCTACTATAATATCGTCCAGTCTGTAGTTCCTCTGCGCCATTACTGGTCTATATACAAGTTTTCTAGAATCCTTTCTAATGTGTGAATAAAGTGATGAGGACATTCCTTTAGTGGTGTCATTCTTCATAGTGTTTTGCACTTCTCCAAGTGTTTTGTTGGTGTCCCCTATCCATCATATCTCTGTAGTTGGTCACTTCCCTATTCTACACCAAATATGATGTGCAGTAATTGCTTACAATGGTACCAGTCCTTGTCTGTCTCTTTGTGTGCACCCCACCATCTTGCAGGTGTTTCCTTGAGTGCTACATCCAGATATAAGAGCCTATTATTTTATAACACTTCATCTTCGTATCTTGTTAAGAATTATTCTAATTTGTTCAGCCCATGGAAGCTGGGAGGTTCTCTTATCTCTGTACCTACCCATCTTACTATGCATTCTATTCTTACACATCTTCTTGTGGAGACTTCATGTATCCTCTACTTCCAATTCTCTAAGCCTGTATATGGGTCTGATGTGAATGACGTGATACTTCTCCAATTGAGTACTCCATTTGTAGTTGGATTCACACAATCTTCTTCTCGCGTGTTTTTTTTGTACAACTGGTTAATTTCCTCCAGGTCTAAGAAAGTGGGTTCTGCAAACCTTTCCCCTTCTGATGGGTCCAATGGCGCAATGAATCTGTATCCTCCTAAATTGAATGTAATATTCCTCATATTTAAGTTGATTATGGCCTGATTTTCAAATTCCCAATCCAAGCCAAGCAATGTCGGATAAGGTTTTGTGCCATCCACTATCTCTATCACTTCGAAATCGGCTTTAGTGCACACTCCATCCAGATCTATTGTCACCCCCTTTAGCCTTGGAATTGGTAGAACTTTGTGTTGGTTTTCTAGTTTCAGTTGAACATTTGAATGTTCTAATGCGGTCTCTCCCATACATTTCCATGTCTTCTTGGGTAATACATTTACTTCGGATCCTAAATCCATTATAATATCTCCCATGTTGAAATCTCCAATGTTGGTGTTCAATCAAAATTCTCTGCTTGTTCTCCTCCTTGTATGCAGATGATTAACTATTTTCTGTTCTATCATTCCTTGTCATTCTATGCTACATATTTCTAACATATTTTGTAACACTTTAACAGATGATGGATCATTTAGTAATTTAACATAGGATTGCAGAAAAGCCTTAATCATACTTACTTGTCCTAGGGATTGTGCTTCATTAGCGTGATCCAATGATGGAGGCATATCATATGTTGGTAATTTCTAAGTGTGTTGCGCAGTTGATGTCGATGCAATGTATGGCTTCAAGAATTATTGTTTGACCTTCTTGAATATCTCCTTTTTGTTTTTCACATCAAAATTCTTCTGCAGTTCGACATTCTTCTTCATCCATTGGTGTTGTGTTGGATGTTGTCTTACTGTGTCGTTTCCTGTCTTATCTCCTCCATGCATAACTATATTGATATGTCTTTTGTCATCCCTTGCTTCTGTTGAAATTCATTGAACATTCTGATTGTTCTGATTTCTCTTTTCCTAGATCTTCCCCAATATTGTGGGACATTCTTTTGTGTCATGATCTGATGCATGACAATACATACATGTCGCGGGTGGAAGTGGACATTCTCTTGCATAGTGTCCTGGTTGTTAACAATTGTAGCATACCACTGGTCCCTTGCCTCTTCCAAACCCTTCTATTCCTCTTCCTCCACCTCTGTAGCCAACTCAATCTCCTTGCAGTGTGTTGTACTGGGGCACTCGATTATACTGCGTGGGATTATAGTGTGGCTGCGCGGTATTGTATTGTAGTTGTGCATTGTTATATTGTTGTTATGTAGTGTTATACTATTGTTTCATAGTGTTATATGAGGTTGGTACTTGGTTAAACTATGGTGCAACTTGTCTAGTCATCATTTCTTCCTGCACCCTATAAGCATCTAATGTTCTTTCCCTCATTAGGTCCATGGTCCTGCAATCTTTGTCATCATGGCCTACTGACTTGCAAAAGTTGAAATATGAACTCTTAGGTACTATCTAGTATTTCTACATCATTGGAAAGTGATATGGATCATGCCCCTGTTTCTTATAGATCTCACACCATAGTCCTCCTATTGGCAACAAGTTTGGTAGTACTGTTGCCATGTATTGTGTGAATGTTGGGCATTCATTCTTATGGTGTCCTTTTTTCCTACATATGGTACACCAAACGAATTCTCTTTTTTCATTACCCATGTTCTGGTTTAGCTGAAATGTTAGGTTCTTTAGATACTCCTTCAGATCCTCTATGGATGGATCTGTCTTCTAATATTGGTTCTCTTCTAATTGTAGGGCTTCCTGCAGAGCCTCTTCTTGGGTATGAAACTTTTGTTGTTGCAAGGGGTATTTAAAGTGTGGAAGTAGTGAATTGACAAACATGTTCCTATGTTGCATATCTTTCATGACAAACTTTATCTTTCCTTTCAATCATTTTAATCTCTGGTCAATCTCCCATAGACTTTCTCCTGGTTTCTATCTAATATCTATCATCTCATTCATGTATTGATCCTCTGAGCTAGGCTTCTAGAATTCATTTATCAATATCTTTTTGATATCTCCAATTGTTTTGGTTGTCCCTGGTGGACTATTTACAGCTAAGCTCATGTACCAATCCAGTGTGTGATCTCTTAGTGTGATAACTAACTTTGGAAGTTTAGTGTCCTCATTTGTGATCTGTTTTGCTTCCCAGATATTTTCACAAATAAACAAGTGTTTCTCAGGGTCCTCTGATGCCTCTCCTTTTAATTCTTGTAACCTGATGGTGGGATCATTTCCTGCCATCCTCGATGTTGAACTACTACCTCCACGTGGTGTGGATACTTTACTAATGCTTCCTGAACTAGCTCCCCTAGTTTTTGTTCCCTGTGTAGATGTACTTCCTGCTATCTTCCTTCTCTCGAAATTCAGTTGTTTAAATGGTGGTGTTCTTATTGGTGTATTAGACATACATGGGTTTATGGGTTCCACACTGACACTGATATGGATTGGAGTGTTTCCTTCTTCTCCCACTCTTATACCTCTCATATTCCTCTCATATGTTGTGCACAAGATTTCCTCAATATTCTCCATAGCCCAAAGATCCTCTATCTATTCTTCATCACTTTCCAAGCCATCTCTTCTTGGTGTCCATATTATATTGGTAGGGTACTCCACTGCACGTTCTTCCAATTATTGCCATGATCCTATTGATCTGGTCTTCGTCCATCATGATTGGGTCCAAGGCCTCCTCCGTCTTTCCTTTATCCATTTCTCCCTCCATTTCTCCTTCTCATGTCAGTACTTACCCCCTTCCCCCATGCACACATAGAAATTTAGATGTATGAGTCCATTGTCATTACACCTTTGCTATATAGTAATAACTTAATGGAAGTATATAGAGATATGATATACCTACCTCAAGGTCCCGTCAAGAAATATTTCTCTGCTATGTTGTAAGACTTCACGATATCTACTGCAAATTCTGTGATAAATCCTGCAACAATGTTGTCTAACCAGAAATCTATTGCATGCATAAATTTGTTTTTAACTTGTTGTAACTATGTGATCTCTACAGGATTCCACTCTAGCTATCTGATCCGATTTTTAGGATGATTGTCTTTCAAAATTAATACCCACTCATGTAATACATGTGGGAAATCACATAAAAATACTTCATGAAAGTCGTTGAATACGTACTTGTCCATATATTTATACGGTGTTAACTTTGGGTTTATGTTATATTTCTGTGAAAAATTTAGCTCCTTCATTTTCACCCATCTCTCTATATTTGCCTTCGTTGGCTTCCACCATCTCAACATCCCATTTAAGATTCTCATTCTCTTAACGTCTTGTCATCCGATCTGGCATTTTTTTGACCCATCTTCAGCAGATCTCATTCATTCAATCCCATCATGTTCCAATCGGCAATGGAACGATTTGTTGGTTTGTTATTCTAATTTATCAGTTATGTACTCTGATCTTACCTTACTTTCATCGATTGACCCAGGTTTAGATTTAACAAGCTTCCAACAAAATCCCTCTAAAACTATCGCCCCCCCTGGTAAACCATAAGGAAACATAACACACAAGGCATACTCTACAGTCTCACCTAAGATAGCTCTATGGGTGGCCGCAATACTCAAGTGCTTGCAGCTCAGGAATGAGTGGAGATCTGTGGTTATACCATGCAATATTTGTTTATTGAGTATAACCTCTTGATTAAAGCAATCATTCTCATTCATGCATGTGGAGTATCATATCTAACTAGTTCCTTCATTCATTCATCTAGCATTTAATCCTCAACAATAATACATATGCATACATTCAATCCTACAACACAAGGTTTACCATGGTTCACCCCCTCCTGGGCTACATCCACAAATATCTAGCTCTCAAGCTCTTTATAATCTCTCAGAAATATGTCACATCGTGTGTGTTTACAGTCTTGCATCTTACAATCTCTACAAGATTCTTGATCCCTATGAGGTTGACTATATTGAACTAGTCTCCTTAGCCTGTGATGTAACCCTCGGGATTGAGTTGCTCACTTGTTACCTATCTCACCAACTTACAAAATAGTACAACTCTTACAAACCTTACAAATTCCAGACTCTCCCTCCATCCTTCACTCTCTATCTAATCCGTCCTCTCTCTCCATAGACCTCCTAAGTACTACTTATATATATTCTTGGCTCATAATCCATTACAATACATTGCAAAAACCCTAACATCATTAGGTATCCCTTGCATGCATGCCTCACATGCTTCCCGTGCAGATGTTGCTTTTCCTTCCAACTGTCTTTTCTTCCCTTCTTGCTTCTCTTCCCAAAAATATCCTTTTCCCTTGACTGGGTCTACGTCGAACACCTACTCTCTTAACTACCTTTGATGGATGATCGTTTTGAACACATGGCCTGATTCCTTCTTATTCAGTTAAGCTAGGGGTGAAATATGTTTCCATGGAGGTTGAAGTATTTGATGCATCGCTTGACTATAATATATTATTAGCAATAAGTTGGACATATGCCATGATAGTTTTTGTCTCGGCAATATTCCAGATTGTATTTTTTCCCCATGAGTGAAGAATTGTAACCGTTGATCTAGTGGTGTCCAACCTTTCTGATGTGGTGGCTAGCCTTGAGACCACTTTCCTCTAGATAGAAAACTCTCAGACAGAAACTTAGAGTATCAGTTGTGGAATGTATCCTTCACTTATGGGAGCTTTTGATTCTTTTTCACCGATTTTGTATTTTCATGCCACTCCGATCAGATTCCACAAGATGGGTTCTAGTAATTTCATGTATAAGTATCCTTTATTTAGAATGCCCATGATCCATGGACACTACCCTCACCGTCTAGTTCGGTTGAAGTGTGATTCCATGTCGAGATGGATGAATCTATTTCTGTAGCTAAAATAGCATATCAAGTCATTCAACGGGCCATGACAAACCCAACTCAATCTCCCTCGGTCATGGAGGAGAATGATATTTTTCCCGAGTCTGTTTGGGCTCAAAACTCTTCAAACTCCCAATACTATTTCAACACCATCTTTCCATCAAATGAAGCTATTATCGAGGAAATGGTCGAAGATCAAATAACTTGGGGGGATATGCATAAAACTCTATATTTCATCCTTGATCTTGGTCACGTAGAGAATGGAGAGTTTGAGTCAGATATCATTAGAAGTGTTGATAGGATAGTCAATCCCTTGGTTAGAAATGGCATCTACACCAAAGGAAATATGGCTAATATATCATAGACGATACTGATCAACATCTCTATGAATCTCGATGTTGTCGAAAACGTCTTCATCGGAGAAGAATTCTCACAAGACGAGATCATTTCATACACGACACTTTTAAAAGAGTTTCGATACATGTTAACATGGTCTTATGAGTAAATGCTTGGAATCGATCCTCGAATAGTTCAACACAAAATTCAAAATTAGGAAAACACAAAGTCAGTTTGATAGAAGTTGAGACCTATAAACCCGAGGAAGGTGGTGACAATCAAAGAATAAGTGGAAAAAATGCTTAATGTGGGCTTCATATACCCCATGATTTTGATGGAATGGGTCTCCAACCGAGTTCTGGTTGATAAAAAATAGGGTGCAATTCGCATATGCATGGATTTTCGGGACTTAAATAAGGCTTGTCCCAAAAATAACGTTTTGATGCAATTCATCAACTAGATCTTAGAAAAGTGCGTGAGGAGAGAAATATTTTCTTTCGTGGATGGTTTTTCTGGTTACAATCATATTTAGATTCATTTGGAGGACCAACACAATACAACCTTTATATTTCCCTTGGGAACCTCTGCTTATAAGAAGATTCCCTTTGGTCTTAAAAGTGTTGGTGTTACATTTGAGTGAGCCATGATTTTTTATTTTCACAACTTGAAGCATATAGTGGAGGCATAATTAGAAGAGCTTAGAACTCATTCACATAAAAGAGCCCAACATATCTTACACCTCTTCTTGGTTTTTGAACAATGTGATTACTACCAAATTTGATTGAATCTAAACATGTGTATATTTGCGCTACCTCTTGTTGTCTTCTTGGATTCATCATTTCGAAGAAGGGGATCATGGTTAACCCCTTAAATGTTGAGGAAATAATTCATTTTCCTCCCTTGTGTATGATTAGACAACTTCAAAGCAGATAAAGGAAAATTTCCTCCGACAATTCATGCCAAACTATGCCAACATAATGAAAGAATTCATGCACCTTTTGAAGAAAGGGGGCCCATTTTATTGGGATGAAGATGCACAAAGTTCTCTTGATGCATTAAAAAAATATTTTCTTTTGACTCCTTTGTTGAGTCCCCCCGACTACAATCGAGATTTATTGTTATATTTGGCAGCAACTAAATCCTCGAATGGTATGGTTCTTGTTTAGGAAGATGATGAGCTCTAGGAGCACATCATCTATTATTTAATTTGTGCATTGATGGGTCCTGAACTCAAGTATTCACACGTTCAAAAGTTAGCACAGGAAAATTTTCATGTTGTCCAGCGAATTCGACACTATATTTTTCTGTGTAATACAACCGCTATCGCCACCTTTAATCCATTCCAAAAAGTTTTGATCATGCGAATTATTGGCGGGAAGTACAACAAATTGGTTGTTGTACTTCAAAAATTCGATTTGGATTTTGAATCCACTAAGTTCAAAAATTATTTGGTCTTCGTTGAGTTAATGTTGGAGTTCCTAGTTGAGAATGAGGAAATTGAAATGGCAGACTCATTTCCGACTAAGCATATTTTCCTCATCTCTTTGTCTGACCCATGGTATGGATATATTGTTATATATCTCCATACTTTGAAGTTACCTCCAAACATTTTACAATATGAGTGATGACGAACTCTTCACACAACTAAAAACTTCCTCATTATGTCAAATATGTTGTATTATCATGGGGTGGACTTAATTCTTTGACATTGTTTGAATTTTGAAGCAAAGGATGTGTTAAATTACTTCCATAGTGGAGCATGTGGTGGTCACCTATCTAGGCTGAAAACAACCCAAAATATTTTGTGCGTTGGGTACTTTTGGCCCACGGTATTCAAGGATTGTATCAAGGGAGTCAATAAATGTAACTTGTGTTAGATATTCACTAACAAAATGCATGTGCATCCTGCTCCCATGTTTCCCATTATTACTATTGGGCCTTTCACCAAGTGGGGGGTAGATTTTATGACATGACACCTGGCTTTGGCTAGGGGAAAATGTTACATTATCATGGTCGTCGATTATTTCACCAAGCAGTTAAAGGTTATGCCAACATTCACTAATGATGGGGAAACTACAACATTGTTCATTTATAATCAGGTCATAGCTAGGTTTGGGGTTCCGAAGGATATTTTCACCAACCATGGCAGTCACTTTCATAACTGCATGATGATATAATTAGTATCAAGGATAAGTTTTAGGCAGGAGCATTCGTCGGCCTACTATCCTGAGGCCGATGGTCAGGTTGAAGCTGTAAATAAATCATTGAAGACGATATTAAGAAGAACTATTAACTCATCCATAACGAATTGGCACTTGATGCTATATCCAACATTTTTGGGCTTACCAAAACTTAGTAAAAAATGCTACTGTTTTTTCTCCTTTTCAAATCATCCAATGAGTGGAAGCATTTTTACTGATTGAATGTGAGATCCCTTCACTAAAAATCGCAGTTGAGCTCCTTCCTAATACAACTCAGCTCAAGGAGTGCCTAACCTATCTCGAACATATTGATGAGAAACATTGAGATGCAGCCTTAACAAACGAGGTGCACAAGAAGTGTGTTAAGTCTTAGTATGATAAATCCATTCGTCCTATGGTTTTTTTCGAGGGAGACCTTGTGTTGTTCTATGATGAGGACAAGGACCCCCTGGGGGCATGGAAATTATGAGCTCATGGATTATGAAGGTAAAGTGTTGTTGGAGCCCAAAAATGGGATCTATATTAAGAAGTACTATCCTTAAGCCCAAAGGCTCGATCATTAGCACTTCTTGTAACTATTGTCTATTTGTACATAGTTTTGTATAGAGTTTTTCACCTCCTTGTTGCACTAGTAATTGTTGTGCTTTTGTTGTGTGGCATATGCTTGAGGATTCATTGGTCTACTTTTGATTCAAAGACAATGCTAATTGACATACTCAACATTTAACATCTCCTGCATGGCTAATCTATTCTCCTTTCAACCAGCTGATGTCCACTGGAGGTATGTGTCTCAGTGCGACTACTAACAATGTCGCCGAGTATAGCATAGTCATTGAGATTTTGCAAGATGCATTTTCACATGGAATTAATTGCCTTCAAGTGTTCTTGGATTTGCAGTTGGTAGTCTCATAGTTGAGTGATCTGTATCGAATATGCGATCCAGTGTTGTTACAATTTTTCCTTAGGGTACGTCTTCTGGAACGTTCATTTGATGTTATTACATATGGGTATGTTTCTAGGATATGCAATGAACTAGTTGATTCCTATGCTAATTATACACACATTCGCATCTAAATATTTCCATTTTCAAGTAAAACACATAAAAAATATATAACACACAAAAAATATTATATATATATATATATATATATATATATATATATCAAAATGAGATCCATAAGTACAAAATGTAGTGCCCCTAGCCCTTGAATTTCATATAATGTCATATATGTACAAAACATTGTGTTATGAGAACATAATGTATCTAGGCATGGGGCTGGTGGAATATATCAGAGAAAACGACGATGTTTTCCAAATGTTGGAACAATACAACCCATGGTTTGGGTACCCACATGACATGGAGTTGCATGCCTACATGAAGGTCATCAATAGTCTCCATAGACTTGTTGCGAGTGAGGGCCTCAAAGTTTCTTCTCACACTGCAAAAGGTCCTAGCCTCATCATCACAGGGACTTTACTCCTCTCTGCCTCACCAGCTATGTTCTGGGATATTAGCTGGCCTCATAGGTTCTCTATATACATACAAAGTAAATCACTTATTAGTATGATGAATCTCACAAAAAGATAGGTCTTTTTACCTTTCCATGTACATATATATATATATATATATATATATATAATTTCAAAAAATAAAATTAAATAACATAAAAACAAATTAGCTATATCTCTTGGCTTGTCCTCAAGAGGAATGATGACATCTAGATCATCAAGGAAGTCGATTCCAGCATAGTGGTAATCCTCAATGTAGGGAGTCTGTCACTCCCACCTACTAAAAAATTTACTGTCATATTGGTTAGCTAATTTCCCCCCTCCTAGCCAAGTTATCAACTTGGTCCATTGGACAATGGAAAGCGATGGTCGCAAGTGTCCTCATACATATGTCCTCGGGCTCATCATAGGAACCCTCTCAAAGAAGAAGGTGCATAAGACATTGTCGAAGAAAAATTTCTTAGTCTTCCTGAGCTTGCAATTTGTAAGTTGAGAGTTCATGCAGTTTAGCATCATGGTTCTTCAGTCGAACATAGTGGGTCTCAAGCATTAGACCCCATGTTTCATTTGGGATCGTGAAGCCAAATCAAAAGAGTTGGATCCTACGATCCACACCAATGAATAATACACATGATCTACACTAATGAATAGTCCCTTGTATCTTTTTGGTTGTTTTTTTAGGTCTTAGGCTACACTTTGTACAATTTGTGGTCTCGTTTCATCGATTGGCCAAGTCTTTCACAAGACTTTGGACATGTAATGTTCTCGTAACTAACATTTAGTATAGGGTGCATTCACCTGAACTGTTTGCATTATAATTCTTCATTGCCACTTAAACCTAGGGTCAACCCCATTTACAAGTGACGAAACCTTCTCATATGCTTAAAATCGTCATTATGTTGATGGTAGAGCCTACCTTCCATGGGAAATTTAGTTTAGAACCTCATTGTATGATGGCACTCACATTGCAATATTGTTCCTTAGGCTCAGGAGTCCTAGTTAGTCCCACCATGAGTTTTCATTCGAAATTCATGCTTCTTACTCAGTCTTTTCTGGCCATTACCCATGGGACTTCCTCCCTTATATGCTTCTCACAATAGCATTATGGAGTTCATAGTTAAGCTCTTTTTAGACTCCTTAATATTGAAAATATTTTCAAGTGATATTGTTTTTTTCAAACTCGTTAAATGGATCTAATGGAACGTTTGTTCGGCACATGTTTACCCCCTTTTTAGACTGAATAGACTAATTATGAAAAATGTATACTCTAGTATATTGACTATAAGATTTATCCTCAATTTTGTTTTACACTTTTTTGGGCTTAGGAGACTAAATTTACGAAAAAGGACACTAGAGTTTTAGTTAAGCTCTTTTCAGACTCCTTAAACATGAAAATATGGTTGAGTGTCCTTGTTTCTTTCACACTCATAAAATGGATTTGAAAGGATGTTTTTTTGGTATAAGTTTAACACTTTTTCGAACCGAACAGACTATTTATGAAAAAGGAATACTCTAGTCAAACTATGACTAGAAGAGTTTTCCTTGGTATTATTTTACTCCTTTTCGGTCCCTGGACACTAAAATTACAAAAAAATACCACCATGGTAGGTTTACTTCCTAAACTTGAGTTGTAACTACATTTCATATTAACCAATCATGCTTTTACACCTAATGCACGATTCAACATGCTATTGTTGAACCAACTGCTTATGCATTCCTATCATTTCCTAGCCTTGCAATTTATGCCTTTGCAACTCGACACCTTACCCATGGAGTAAACATTCCATGAGTGTCCTTATCCTGAACATGCGTTCCTTGCATTGAGCATAGGTATGTTCCTTACGCTCTAGGACTAGTTTGTTTGCCCGCAACACTCATTTTCTCCACTGTACTATAACATTCTTTTATTCCTTTTCAGGATTTAATAATATGAAAAAGACCAAAAAAATAAAAAAAAAGAAGGGGGGAAAGCATTTATATCATGTGTTGGAAGCATCTTGTCTCCCTTGAACAAAGAACAATATTAATCAATATCTCATCATTTTGGGTCTAGTATGGATTTAAGAGACTTCTTCATGTTTTTGAGTTTTATCTCCCCGGGTTGGTTATTATTCCAACCATATGGAGCATTTGTTGATTCCTTTTGTATAACAACTGTATCCCAGTTTATATTCCATGCTTCCTAAGTCACATAGTGTTTCATGATTTTGTTCAAGGGATATTTTCAACCTGATTTGACGATTCTGCAGTTAGTTTCTAACCTTACAAGTAGGCCTTCCCGAGTCAGTCAAGTCAATATCATCATCACAAGTATCTGTCTCTTCATCTGATTTATTGAAAATCTTTGGCCTTCCACCACCCCTAGTGTTGGATGATGAAGGATGCCTTAATTCCTTCCTTCCAGTGGATCTCTTCCCATCGACTTTGACACATCTTTCTCTGGGATAGGGATCTAGAGTCATATTTGGTACCTTGTGACGTAGACCTATCAGCCCTTGGGCCGAGATCCACTCATAGGATCGTTCTTTAACCCATTTGAGACGGATCATCTCTTTCGGATTCCCTACTGGAATCTCCTTTCAAATCGATCCACAGGTCCTTTTCGCAGCTCGCAACCTCGCGAGTTCGCGAGTCGTGACTCCGACTCTTCCTCCTCCAATTATGCTATACCCAAAATGTCGATACGGGTATGGTTCTTCCTCTGTCAGTGTCTTCCTTGCGTGATCGTCGGCTAGGCTAAGCGCTAGCTCCTTTCGCCACTCGCACCTTCGTGAGTTTCAACGTCGTGCCTTCATGCTCTTACCTCACGAATTCCTGAGAAGCAAGAAGTCAACGGAGTGTTGACTCCCTTCCTCCTGGAAACATGTGTCCGCTTGTCTATCACATGGGCCCTAGTTTGAGGTTCAGCCACAATCCTACGCTCGTGCCTCGACTCTCAGCAATTCACGACTTCTGCAGTTGAAAGTGACCCTGTTCAACCTTCGAACCCCCAAATGCACGAAATGCGATGGGGTTCCTGATCCAATGGTCCTCCCGTGACCTGGATCCAATGGCTATCCTCTCTCCTCGTGATTTTGCAACTTCGTGACTCGGAGCACCCAACTCTTGGGCTCTCATCCTGCGAACCTCCGAGTTCGCGAGATCCCTTGATCTCTGCCACCTGTCCTCTTCCTAACGGACGGCTGTGATTGTCTCGCGGTTTCGCGACTTCGGGACTTTCAAGAAAAAATTCTTGACCTCTTATCCTCCGATATGCCGAAATGGAGAAATTCTGACACATCGTCTACAAGGGTCCCATGATGGAACTTCCCACCTTTTTGGAATTTCGGACTTTGCGACTTCGACTCTTCAACTCACGAAAACTCGAATTGGTCAATGAAAGTCTGACCTCCGTGTCATCGAGTATGCCACCTGTCCACTTTCATATGGACGGTCTTGATCCTCTTCATAGCTTCACCACTCACAAAGTTGAAGAACTTCCCTTTCTGACCTCCGATGTATGAATCCCCGATAAGGGTGATCTCGCGACACATGTCCTCCCAATCGGACAACTCATATTCTTTCTCTATTTCACGATTTCTCCTTTCACAACCTTGCGAACCTTGATGCAAATATTTTAAACCGTAACTCCCTTGCTCCTCTACACAATCCGACGGCTCTAGGAACTTTATAAATTCTCCATGGAGAATTCCGACCATCAAATTCCTCCTTGGCGATTACTTCGAAATGAACAAAGTGTTCTCTTACGGAACTTGTCCTTCAACAAAACAATGTCACTGCACCTCCTCCCGATACTTCAAGGCACTAGCCCTCTTGAGATTTTCTTCGACAACTTCGAAGACTCTATCCCTTCTGATCTTTCTCCACAATTCGAGTCTTCAGAAAGACTCCTACACGCACTCCTTGCAACAAATCCTTCAATAATTTCGCTCAAGTTGCAAACACTGAGACTTCACTCAGAATGTGCACTCCTTGCACGGCTCCTGTGCTTAACTTGCACTTCAGGGAGAATGAGAACAATTTTATCCCTCCTAATCTTGCAGAGATGAACTCTGACTTCTGTCAATGCACACCTTGCAAACAATTTCACTGCACTCCTTGCAGGAAACTCTTGCTTAGACAGAGAAACAATTGAAACTCATTCCTTACTCTCCATCTCTTCAGATTTCAGACATTAAATATGAAATCATACATTCACGCATCAAAGAAAATGCATAACTAAGAGTAAACAAGCATATATCAATCATCATGTACAACAAAGAAAGGAATTTTTACACCATGAGTCTGAACTAAAGGTTTTTTGTATTAATCCAGAACTTTTGTACATGGGTTTTTACTTTACACAGCTCTCTGCTTCTTCTCTCCTATGCTCTCTTCAATTGATTATGCTGCTAATAATGTTACAATGATACAAGTGAGGGTGTCTATATCTGTTTTCCCTCTGGCTCCTAAAAAATGTCTAATCTAAGAATTCAAAGCTACCTACTTACATTTACTAGCATAAATGCCTCTTAGTCCTTCAGATGAGAGAGGGATGCTCAAGGTCTGATAACAATCTACAAGTACGATTTTTCTTAACTATTACATTTAAGTTTGGCACATCCAACTTCAAAAGATTTCAAACAATTCATCATGTGCCAAAAATGCATTGGCGCTTGCCCCATGCTCACTTGTTGTTGGTGATGCTCCTGCATCACACTCCCTCGCTTGAAAATTTTCATGGGCTCCTGTCCATGAGCTCTCGCACGGTCTATCCATGCTTTTGAATCTCTTCTTTGTTTTCCCAGCTGGCATCTTCAACTGGATGTCCCTTCCACTTGACTAAGTATTCAAAGTATTCCTTTCTCCTGGTCCTCTTACTAACTCTTTTGTCCAATATGTTTTCCATATGTGGCTTCTCTGCAACTGGCATCTGTTTTTTCCACTGAACCTCTGGTTGTTCATCACTTGTTCCTGCTTCCTTAGCTTTGTATGGGTACAAATTTGAGACATTGAATATCGGATAAATTCTGATCCCATTGGGTAATTCAATCTCCTCATTTCGGTTTCTGTGGTGAGATATTTGTTCAGAATTTGTCGGAAGAACCACAGTGCTAATGATAGCTTGTCGTCAACGTTTYAGATCCACAACAAGATCCATCTTCAGGACAAAAAAGCCTGAGGAAAAATAAGAGAGGAGCCTTTAATAAATAGTGATAAGTGAACCCTAGGTTTGGGGAGGTTTTTCAAATTAGGTATTTAATTAATGAATTAAAATGATAACCYGACGRTGTTAATTAAATTKTATGTTAAGAATAGGCTAAATTTTAGGGTTAACCCTATTATTAATATTAATTTTATGTTAATAAAGGTTAAATTAAGGTTAATTTAGTGAGGTAGCATTAATGTTATTATTGTTATATTAGTGGTCGGCTAAGTGAAGCCCTAGGTTTGAGGATGTTAATATTGTTAATATTAATTTAACTAAGCATTACTAGCAATCTAGGGTTAAAAATAGGCTAAATTTAGGGTCAGTCACATGGTGTTAATATTATTAATATTAAATTTAATGTTAAATATAGGTTAAATTAAGGTTGATTTAATGAGGTGGCACACTAGCAATCTAGGGTTAAAAAGGGCTAAATTTAGGTTAATGTTATTAATATTAAATTTCTATGTTAAATATAGGCTAAAAATATTAATTTTATGTTAATTATAGGTTAGATTAAGGTCCGATCTTCTTCATCTTCAATTTGTTATATGTCCCCTTCGGGAACCTTTCTTTTCTCAGATGTGCCAAAATCAAATCACCAACTTCAAATTGAAGTTTTCTCCTATGTTGATCTGCTCTATGCTTATACTCTTGGCTCGAGTTTTGCAATCACTCCTTCACCTGGCTGTGAATTTCCTTCATTGCTTCAGCAAAATCTTCTGCACTAGCACTTCTAGTCGCAGCCTGTTCTGAATCCCTGAATTCCGAAACTCCTCTTGGCTGCATCCCATAAACAATTTGGAATGGAATCTTCCCTGTTCTTCTGTTTAGTGAGTTGTTATATGCAAATTCTGCCTGCGGAAGAACATTGTCCCACTGACTGTGGTGTTCTGTCACCAAGCTCCTCAACAAGTCTCCCAAAATTTTGTTCACAACTTCTGTCTATCCATCTGTCTGAGGATGATAAGATGAACTGAACGACAAGTTCGTTCCTATCTTTTTCCATAAGGTTCTCCAGAAGTGTCCCATGAACTTAGTGTCTCGATCTGAAACTATGCTCCTTGGTAAGCCGTGAAGTCGAATGACTTCTTTGAAAAACAGATTCGCAATGTGAGTTGCGTCACTGGTTTTATGACATGGTATAAAATGTGCCATTTTAGAAAATTTGTCTACCACCACAAAGATTGAGTCAAACCCTCTTTATGTTCTTGGCAGCCCCAATATGAAGTGCATGCTTACTACATCCCACAACCTCTCAGGTATGGGTAACGGTTGATATAAGCCTGCATTCTGCCTCTTCCCTTTTGAATGCTGACAAATTTTGTATCTGTCCACGAATATTTTGACATCTGCTCTCATTCCTAGCCAATAATATGACTCATTTAGCTTTGAGAACATCTTGTCATGACCAAAATGCCCGACCAATCCTCCACTGAGTTTCTCCTTCAACAAAATATCCCTCATGGAGCATTTTGGAATACAAAGTTGATTACCCTTAAATAGTAATCCTTCCTGGATCATGTATTCTGTCCATTGAATTCTATCCCTGAGAATTGGATTCTCAGCTACTTCATACGCCTCTTTAAAGTCTGGATCATCTCTGTACATGTCCCTGAGATCATCAAAACCCAGTGTTGTGACTCTGAACTCTTGAAACAATAAACATTTTCTGCTCAAAGCATCAACAACTTTGTTAGCAGTTCCAGAAATATGCTTAGTTACAAAAGTAAAGTTCTGCATGTATTCAACCCATTTATCATATCTTTCATTCAACTTTTCCTGTTGAGTCAAATATTGCAAAGCATGATTGTCACTGTATAAGACAAACTCCTTGGGGATTAAGTAATGCCTCCATTTCTTCAATGCCTGAATAATAGCATAGAACTCCTTGTCATACGTGGAGTATTTCACTTTCACTTCATTCATCTTCTCACTGAAGTATGTTATCGGCCTATCTTCTTGGCTCAAGACTGCCCCTATTGCAAATCCACTTGCATCACATTTTACTTGAAATGTCTTTTTGAAATCTGGCAACACCAAAATTGGTTGTTCTGTGATTTTCCTTTTCAGCAAATTAAAACTTTTGTATACCTCTTCTGTCCAGTGAAAAGACTTGTGTCTCTTCTTCACTGTGTCCATCATCGGTGCATTAATTCCACTAAAATTCCTGATGAAATTTTGGTAGAAACTATCCAATCCATGAAAACTTCTCACCTCAAATATACTCTTTGGTGATGGCCAATTCTTAATTACCTCCACCTTATCTGGATCCATCCTCAACTTATCTGCAGAAATAACAAACCCGAAATAAATGAGCTCTGTCTTCATGAATGAGGATTTCTTCATGTTTATCAACAACTTCTCTTGTTGTAGCCTCTTCATCACTGTAGCCAAATGTTTTAGATGCTCTGCCTCTGTTTTACTGAAAATCAGTATGTCATCAAGATACACAATGACAAATTTTTCGATGAAATCCTTCAGGACTTTATTCATCAATATCATGAAAGTACTTGGCACATTTGTTAAGACAAACAACATGACAAGCCATTGATACAACCCTTCATTAGTCTTGAAGGCTGTCTTCCATTCATCACGTTCTCTCATACAAATTTGGTGATATCCACTTTTCAAATCAATCTTCGAAACAAATTTTTCCCCACTCAAGCAATCCATCAAATCATCCATCCTTGGAAATGGAAATCTATACCCAATGGTTATCTTGTTGATTTCCCTCAAGTCAGTACAAATCCTCCAGCCTCCATCTTTCTTCAGACTGAGCACTGTCAGAACACCACATGGACTCAAGCTTTCTCTAACCAACCCCTTTTCCATTAAATCCTGGACCTGTATTTTGAACTCTTCATTCTCCTGTGGCGTCAATATGTATGCTTCTTTATTTGGAAAACTAGCTCCAGGTATGAGATCAATATGATGACTCACACTTCCAATCGGTGGCAACGAACGAGGTAGTTCATCCACTACTATGTCAACAAACTCTTCCAACAGTTTCTGAACCTCTTCTGGTAAATCATCTACCCTTGTACTGGTTAAAAAAAATTTAGGCTTCCTAACCACAATGAATTGCGGTTCCTCCTTCTTCTTAACCTCTGTAAGAAGTTCCTTCCCACTCATGAGAAGTACAGTGTTGCTTACTTCAGGTTTCACCTCCCTATCTTTGATTGGAAGCAACATGTGAGTTCTCCCATTCTTCTCTAGGGTGTATGTGTTCTTTCTCCCATCATGATTTACATCTATGTCATATTGCCACGGTCTACCCAGCAATAGATGACAAACATCCATGGGAATAACATCACAAAGTATTTCATCTTTATACCCTCCTATTTTAAATTCAACCAAACATTGTTTAGTGACATTTACCTGATGTCCTTTTTGTAGCCATGAAACTCTGTATGGACTTGGATGTTCAATAGTCTCCAACTCCAAATTTTCTACCATCTCTGTAGAAATGAGATTATCTATGCTACCACTATCCACAATGACTTTGCATACCCTGTCTTTGGTTTTGCAGGCAGTCCGAAAAAGTCCGTTCCTTTGGACTGAACTCTCCACCTCCTTCTCTGGCGTTAAGAGAAATTTTCGCATCATCAACGATCTTCCGCCTTCATCATCCTCTGCCTCAACATTCCGCCTCTATGCTTTGGCAATGTGATTTTCACCACCTTCTTTCTTTCTATCTAGACATTCATAGGATTTGTGTCCATTCTTTCCACATGTGAAGCATTTCACTACTCCACCTCTTCCTCTTCCTCTACCTATGGTACGAGGAAAAATGTTTCCATCAGCATAATGACCTCTCTGTTCGGTATGCTTCCCTCTCTGTGAACTTCCACCTCTCTCAGTTTGAGTCCGAGGTTTCTTCCATTCTTCCTTGGGTTTCTGATTTCTATCCTGGGAAACTGATTTGCCTCTGGGATGACTTTTGCCTCGGCCTCTTTGACCTTGTTTTCGACTCAACTTCTCTTCAGCTTTTAGAGCCATTTGATAAGCATATTCCACCGTTCGGATGGTCATCATGCTCATCTCATCCTGAATGTCGTATCTCAGACCATTCATGTACCTGACAACCTTTTCATCATCACTTTCGTGATGACCTGCCTTGATGTTCAACTTGTAGAATTCTTTAGTATATTCCTTCACTATCATCAGCTTCTATCTCAAATTCAACATTCTCCGAAACAGAGTAATTTGGTAATCCCTAAGAATAAATTTCTCCTTCATCTTCACGATCATCCTATCCCAACTCTTGATCTTCTTCTTGCCTTTGCAGCATATGTCAGTTTGTAGCTCATCCCACCACAATACTGCATGTCCTTTTAATCTTATGATAGCATGTTTGACTTTCTTGTCTTCCTCGACATCTTCATAGTCAAAATATGTGTCCAGAGCTCTAATCCAGTCTAGAAGCTCTTCAACATCTAGGTTTCCTTCATATACTGGAATATCCATTTTTACCTTATCACCCATTCTTGCAACAACCCTAATCAAGCATTCATTTGCTGCATCTTCTGCTATGACCTCTTCTCCTTCATGTCCAGCTTCATTTTCACTTTTGGAATCACTGATATCTCCAACACCAGTTGTGTGCCTCTGTGTTGTCTCCATGTATTCGATTCTGGCACGTATGTCACACATATCTCTTTCCATGGTTGGATTTGCCACCTGCCTACCCCTTCCTCTTGGCATTTCCCTTTCCTCTGGCGGATCGGGTGTTTGCCTATCTCTTCTTCTCGGCGGCATGGCTTAGATTTTCTTTCTTGCTTTCCCTGTTTGAAATATTCAAATAGAGTCAAGCTATGATACCAAAACTGATGCAGACCTATCAGCCCTCGGTCCGAGATCTACTCACAGGATCGTTCTTTAACCCCTTCAAGCCGGATCAACTCTTTCAGATTCCCTGTGGGAATCTCCTTTCAAATCGATCCACAAGTCCTTTTCATAGCTCGCAATCTCGCGAGTTCGCGAGTCATGACTCCGACTCTTCCTCCTCCAATTATGTGATACCTGAAATGCCGATACGGGTATGGTTCTTCCTCTATCAGTGTCTTCCTTATGCAACCGCCTGCTAGAATAAGCACTAGCTCCTTTTGCCACTCGCACCTTTGCGAGTTTCAACATTGTTCCTTCATGCTCTTACCTCATGAATTCCTGAGAAGCAAGAAGTCAATGGAGTGTTGAATCCCTTCCGCCTGGTGACATGTGTCTGCTTGTCTATCACATGGGCCCTAGTTTGACATTCATCCACATGCCTATGCTCGTGCCTCAGCTCTCAGCACTTCACGACTTCTGCAGTCGAAAGTGACCCTGTTCAACCTCTGAACCCCCAAATGCATGAAATGCGACGGGGTTCCTGATCCAACGGTCCTCCTGTGATCTAGATCCAACAACTATCCTTGCTCCTCTTGATTTCGCAACTTCATGACTCGGAGCATGCAACTCTTGGGCTCTCACCCTACAAACCTTAGAGTTCGCGAGATCCCTTGATCTCTGCCACCTATCCTCTTCCTAACGGATGGCTATGATTCTCTCACAGTTTCGCCACTTCAGGAATTTTGAGACAAAAGTATCGACCTCTCATCCTCTAATATGCCAAAATGGGGAAATTCTGACACGTCGTCTACACGGGTCCCACGATGGAACTTCCCGCCTTTTTGGAATTTCAGACTTCACGACTTTGGGAATCCGGATGCTGAGCTTTCAACTCTTCAACTCACGAAAACCCGAATTGGTCAATGAAATTCTGACCTCTGTGTCGACGAGTATGCCACCTGTCCACTCTTAGATGGATGGTCCTGATCCTCTTCGCAGATTTTCCACTCGCGAAGTTGAAGAACTCCCCTTTTTGACCTCTGATGTCTGAATCCCCTATAAGGGTGATCTTGCGACACGTGTCCTCCCAATCGGATGGCTCAGATTCTTTCGATATTTTGCGAATTCGCCTTTCGCAACCTCATGAACCTTGATGCAAAGATTTTAAACCGTAACTCCCTTTCTCCTCTACACAATCCGATGGCTCTTGGAACTTTGCGAATTCTCCACGGAGAATTTCGACCATCAAATTCCTCCTTGGCGATTTATGTGAAATGAACAAAGTGTTCTCTTATGAAACTTGTCCTTCAGCAAAACAATGTCGTTGCACCTCCTCCCGATACTTCAAGGCACTAGCCCTCTTGATATTTTCTTCGACGATTTTGAAGAGTCTATCCCTTCTAATCTTTCTCCACAACTCGAGTCTTCAAAAATACTCCTACACGCACTCCTTGCGGCAAATCCTTCAACAATTTCGCTCAGGTTGTAAACACTGAGACTTCACTCGGCCTGCGCACTCCTTTCATGGCTCCTGTGCTTAACTTGCACTTCTGCGAGAATGAGAACAATGTTATCCCTCTTGAGATTGCAGAGACGAACTCTGAATTTTGTCAACGCACACCTTGCAGTCAATTTCACTGCACTCCTTGCAGGAAAACTCTTGCTCAGACAAAGAAATAATTGAACTCATTCCTTACTCTCCATCTCTTCAGATTTCAGACATTAAATATGAAATCATACATTCACACATCAAAGAAAATGCATAATTGAGAGTAAACAAGCATATATCAATCATCATGTACAACACAAAAAGCAATTGGACACCATGAGTCTGAACTAAAGATTTTTTGTATTAATCCATAACTTTTGTACATGGGTTTTTAATTTACACAGCTCTCTGCTTCTTCTCTCCTATGCTCTCTTCGATTGATTACACTGCTAATAATGTTACAATGATACAAGTGAGGGTGTCTATATCCGTTTTCCCTTTGGCTCCTAAAAACTGTCTAATCTAATAATTCAAATCTACCTACTTACATTTACTAGCATAAATGCCTCTTAGTCGTTCAGATGAGAGCGGGATGCTCAAGGTCTGATTACAATCTACAAGTACACTTTTTCTTAACTATTACATTTAAGTTTGGCGCATCCAACTTCAAAATATTTCAAACAATTCATCATGTGCCAAAAATTCTTTGGGGCTTGCCCCAAGCTCGCTTGTTGTTGGCGATGCTCCTGCATCACCTTGGGGCTTGGATTCATCAGTAGCAGGATTCCTCGTTATTGATAGTGGGAATACATTAATGTCCCTTGATCGATATATTATACCAGGTGTTTTACATCAGCTCATTTACTCACACTTGTTAGATTGTACCATTGTACCTTGATGCCCATTATCATCATTGGTGGGTTCTGCCACATTTTTAAATGGTATACATCAATGACTAGTAATCAAATGATGTATCATTATGTTCGACTTAGACTCATCTATTCACATAGTGTAGACATGTACCATGAAATATCTTTGTGAATACATCAGGTGAAGTACACGCATCACATCTGTTTTTATCCTTCCCGAACCATATTGTGCCACCTCATAGACATTTTTACTTATAGAGGATCAACTTGATATTTCCGTTGGTCCCATATATCCCCTATTATTGATTTTGAGACATAGCTCCACTATGCATCTCTTCATGGATATGATCCACTGTGTATTTTAGTGGACATGTTTGCTACCTCATTTATGTCACATGGATCCACTTTGTATTTTTTATGTCCATGTACTATAGCTATATTTCACATATATCATGGATCCACAGTGTACTTGATTTAGTGGCCATGATCCTATCACTCTTGAGAATGGGTATGCCCAACTTGGGAAGAGAATACTATTACTTGATGTCTGATGATGGTTGTTGTTATTGGATTAGTTGTTCATGAACCTTCATGGAATTTATTCAATGCATCCTCGCCTCTCTGAGTTTATAATGTATTTCAACCATCATTTTTCCCTTCTGACCTCACACATTAGGGGGCATGTGTTATAGTACAAAATGTCACACCTATGCATTTGTTTCATGGCCTAACTCTTTTCCTTGGCTTGCCAGACAAATTACCAACTTGCCTCATCCGAATAATCTAAAAAAAATGTATTTTTCACATATCCATGAGCTCCTTTGATGCAAAGTGCAGACATCTGTGACATGTTATTGTAAAGCCCACAAATTTCCTAAAAAATAATGAAAAACAAAATAATTTCGAGTTTTCGGGTGGGTTTTTCGGTTGGGATCATTTCCCGACATCCCCATGCTCGTATAAAATAGATTCCAACTTCCCTAACCCCTTCGAGAATATATAAAGAACCATTAATGGCTAGAACTAGTAAAATCCTTTTGGTGCAAGGTTATGTTGTTGAAATCTAGAAAGCTTCCTTGTTCCTTTTATCCTCTGAGTATCATCTCCCAACCTTGAAACTCCTTTTCCAATGTTTCTTCCTTCTTATATACTCATAAGGTGTCTACTTATCCTTGTTGGGATATCCAAGGAAGATACTCATCGTTGAGTAGATTCTTGAAGGATATGTGGAGGAACCTAGGTAGTTGGCTTCGAAGCAGTTCCACAAGTGAGTCGGGTTGTAACTAACTTTGATATTTAGTGTTAATAAAAGAGTTCTCTTTGCCTCCAATTTTTTGTTCATTGCAATATTGTATGTTATCATTCTTCATACTTTCTTTGGATATAACACATGATATATATGCTACTCGATTACATAACTACCTCGTTGCATCATTTGTCTTGATTTCATTTTGCCGGCTTGTTCCAACAGAGGTCAATACTAGCGCTTCGAAAAGAAGCAGCAGGGATCGACATCAAACGAAGGGTTTAAGGTGCACACTTTCTCCTTCTCTCTTTCACTACTCTCTCCTAACGAAAATTAGTAATTTTTCGGTTTGCACATTTTTTTGTGAGGGAGGATTTCAGTCTTCTCAATCTAGTCTCAATCTATTGTGACTTGACCCAAAGTCGCGAGGGAAATATCCCATCAACAATATTCTGAATATTGAGTTCAAATAAATATTTCACATTCCTATAATAATAATGCTTGGTTAAGTATTTCTTATGAAAATACCTTTTGAACTACCTTCAAGTAATCCTCTTTTCATCAATATGTTGTACTTGTACAAATTAATCCCACCACATTGATTTGTTTCCCTTCAGCTCATAAGTGGAAATTCTTCCTTCTATCTGGGAGGAATAATTGTGTGACTAAAAATATTTCCTCATCCCCAACAACCAAGTCTTTTCATTCTCATATTTCTTGTTCTCACTATCAAAGGTAGGATGCCTGATCTTATCAATTTCGACTTATAGTTCATCTACCTTAGACCTCCTCTTATGATTTCTAATAGGAGATGGACTTGAACTATTGTGTGATGTTCTAACTGAATGCCTTGGTGAGTGATGGTGATGTCTATTAAAAATTCTAGATTCTATTCTTTTATCATGAGATTTGTGGCTATTTGACTTTATTGAGTATTCCCCCTTATCCACCTTCTTCTCTATTATGTCCAAACTCTACAACAACCTGATGTTGATGCCATATTGATGCTCCTTGGCTTTCATAAATATCTCATTATCATATTTATAAATCAACACATATCTTTGTAGAATCTTTATAGTCTCCACCAAATTCATGCTTTCCTCCTTCCCTTCTCCATCCCCATTTGATTATGTTCCATCATTACCCATGCTGACACACAACCCCATGACTTCATCCTCATGGATATAAGTCCTTTGTTCCTCCTCCATGTCTCTAATCTCACTGTTGATTATGATTTGATCTATTTTCCCTTAAATATGCAAAATGTGCAGGCAATAGGAGTTGTTAAACTAAAGAATTTAACAAATCTATAAATTCATGCATCATTATGCCCTTTAAATGCACCAGAAAACATTATTTTTGATTCCTTGTGTATTTTGTAGCTCAATTCACATTTCTGGGTGATTATCTAGACTCCTATGTTCAAGACATTTGTAATGATTGCTTTCTTTCTCAATTATGAGTCTTGAGCAGAAAGTTATGGCCATTTAATCATTACCCATTTCTCCTCCCGCACACCCTTCAACTGTGTGCAATTTTTATCTATGACCATGCGTCTTTACACCTTCTCCTTTGGAGTTTTGGTAGGATCTCAATTAGGTTCCTCTATGACCATATTTTGGAAAACTTGAACAAGTTTCTGTTGGACATAACTGTCATTGATGTCAACAGGAGAAGTAAATAACCAGAAGTCCAAAGCTCAGGAAGAAGAAGGAACTGTTGATCACTATAGGATCAACAATCCAATGATGCTTAGAAAGGATAGTGCATGAAGGAAGCTCTGAAGGAATAAAAGAGTGTAGAAGATGTCGTCAGGATCAGTGGAAGGATTGCAGAGTTGATCAAATGCATAGAAATGGTGAGAAGACTCAACAACCATTCAATCACTGTGAAAAGAACAACTGCCTTTCGATCAGAAGTTGACTGTGGGATTAAGGGTTGGGAGAGGATCGTGAACATAGAAAAGGATGATATTTTGACTATTCATATACCCATCGACCATGGGATCAAACCCAATTTCTTGTTGAGAAGACAAATCATTTTCAAGTAGAAGGAACGTTGGATGATGGGTCAAATGACCATATTAAGTTGTGACCATCAGATGCGCAAGCTCATGAATAAACAGTCCTTAGATCCAGGTAAAGTGCACCAACCTTAATACATCGCCGAGAAGTGAGAGTGGTTTTAGGGGGACCCACGCGAAACCACCCCATTCCGGACCCCCCCCACCCCTTCATTAAAGGCAGAATGGAAAGGGGGGTACAGAATCCAACCTCGACTGTTGATCTAAGCTTCTTGATCTCCATCATCCA